>JAUTDX010007080.1:600000-782813 GCA_030844895.1 Ambrosia x helenae | reverse complement strand
TTTAAAATCTTTGACATTTGACCCCGGGACTAGGAAGTTGAGGTTTACAAGGTTTGGGAAAGTATTTAACTGGTGAGGACAGAGGCTGATATAACAGTCTCCCTACTTTAGAAAAGTTTCTGACCGAACTTTGCTAAGGACATGCAACAAGATTTCAAGTAACAGAGAGTGTAAGTGTATACAAAATTTGAGTTTTCGGTGGGTGTGATTAAGTTTAAAGGATGAAAAGAGCTTAGGGTAACAGAACAAACTGTTTTCTAAACGAAATGTTATGTATGAGCTTTAAGATGAGGTTGAAGGTAGAATGCTGTTCAGGATTATCAGGAGTGATCAACGTTCATAGTAACACAACCACTAAGTTTATAATGACGATGTTCAGAATACTTTTGGGCGATTATGTTGTTAGGACTAACGCTTGGTTCGATTCCCAGTCTCACTTCCGTCGCACCTTCAGTGTTTATATATAGGGTGTACCGCAACTAACCCACCACACCTTGAGTTTTCCAAAAACGCACTGATCATCTACCCGAACGCTTGGTTCGATCCCCAGTCTCACTTTCGACTCACCATCAATGTTTATTATAGGGTGTACCGCAGGCCCGCATCTAACCCACCACACCTTTGGTATTTCGAAAGTGTACTGAACATCTAACCGGTTATCCTAAATAGATTCACACCACCTTAATGTACTTGTAAATTCATGATTACATTCCAGGCCACAATCACCAATTAACCTTACGTTAGGGTGTTATGTCCTTCAATGATGTTGAATAGAATACTTCAACATAAGTACCAAAAATGTTTCGAGTTAAAAAGAAAATACTTTAACTCAAGATGTTGAAAAGAATACTTCAACATAAAACTAACAATGTTTCGAGTTAAAAAGAATACTTTAACTCAAGATGTTGAAAAGAATACTTCAACATAAAACCAACAATGTTGTTTCGAGTTAAAAAGAATACTTTAACTCAAGATGTTGAAAAGAATACTTCAACATAAGTACCAAAAATGTTTCGAGTTTAAAAAGAATACTTTAACTCATGATGTTGAAAAGAATACTTCAATATAAAACTAACAATGTTTCGAGTTAAAAAGAATACTTTAACTCAAGATGTTGAAAGGAATACTTCAACATAAAACCAACAATGTTTCGAGTTAAAAAGAATACTTTAACTCAAGATGTTGAAAAGAATACTTCAACATAAGTACCAACAATGTTTTCGAGTTAAAAAGAATACTTTAACTCATGATGTTGAAAAGAATACTTCAATATAAAAACAATAATGTTTCGAGTTAAAAAGAATACTTTAACTCAAGATGTTGAAAAGAATACTTCAGCATAAAACCAACAATGTTTCGAGTTAAAAAGAATACTTTAACTCAAGATGTTGAAAAGAATACTTCAACATATAATGTTTCGAGTTAAAAAGAATACTTTACTCATGATGTTGAAAAGAATACTTCAACATAAAACTAACAATGTTTCGAGTTAAAAGAATACTTTAACTCAAGATGTTGAAAAGAATACTTCAACATAAAACCAACAATGCTTCGAGTTAAAAAGAATACTTTAACTCAAGATGTTGAAATAATACTTCAACATATAATGTTTCGAGTTAAAAAGAATACTTTAACTCATGATGTTGAAAAGAATACTTCAACATAAAACTAACAATGTTTCGAGTTAAAAATAATACTTTAACTCAAGATGTTGAAAAGAATACTTCAACATAAAACCAACAATCTTTCGAGTTAAAAAGAATACTTTAATTCAAGATGTTGAAAGAATACCTCAACATAAGTACCAACAATGTTTCGAGTTAAAAAGAATACTTTAACTCATGATGTTGAAAAGAATACTTCAACATAAAACCAACAATGTTTCGAGTTAAATAGAATACTTTTTAGAAAAATGCAAGGGAGAGGCCTTTTTTTTTTAATAACGACAAGGAAAACACAGAAAGTGACGAGGTTATGAAGTCACTACAAAAAAAAATGCCATTTAGTGACACACATTTTTAATGGCATTTAGGGTATGTGACACTAATAAGGTTTTTAGTGACACTTTTTGTGTGTCATACTTGCTTAACACGTACTTTTAGTGGCATTTAAATGTTATGCCACTAATTTTGATTTTTAGTGACACTTTAAGTATGCCATAATTGTTTGATACGTACTTTAGTGGCATTTATTTTTGTGCCACTAATTTAGTGACACACATTTTTAATGGCATTTAGCGTATGTGACACTAATAAGGTTTTTAGTGACTTTTTGTATGCCATACTTGCTTAACACGTACTTTTAGTGGCATTTAAATGTCATGCCACTAATCTTGATTTTTAGTGACACTTTAAGTATGCAATAATTGTTTGATACACACTTTAGTGGCATGTATTTAAGTATTTTTGTGCCACTAATATCATTTTGTTAGTGGTACCACTAGGTGCGACAAATGTTGACACGAACCGTACTCGCACGAAAAAAGAAAGGTTTGGGTCAACAAACATGACCCGTTTAGAAAATGGGTTGGGTTCAGAATTCAGATTGACTCGTATTAAAAATGAATGGGGTTCGGGTTGACCCGTATAAAAATGGGGTTGGTCCGTTAACCCGTTTGAGTATTTTGAAAAAAAAGCTTTTATATTTTTCATTTTTCTTTTGTTTTAATTTAACATGATTAGTTATAATAATGTTCGTTTTGATTTGTCAACATCTATGACTCATTTAAAAAGACGGGTCAGGTTCGGGTTGACCCAAATTTATGTGTGTGTGAGCTATGGTTGAATCTTGGACACAAATAATAATATGGTCACATTTCAGCGTGTCAAGACTCCAATCCATTAATTCAACACGATTAACACCTAGGTACCATTAATATGATCACTTTCCCTGTCCCTCTCAATTGAAATTTATCATTTTCCCTTTCCCTCTCAATTAAATTATCACTTTCCCTCTCAATTGAAATTATCCGCTATTACACTCCCCTTACCTTTTATCTCTCTCAAAATTATCCGGCAAAATACATAATTGATGCAGACACTTGTGCACGTCTCATTTTTTTTATTAAGTAAAGGTAGGATTTGAACCCTAATCATCGACCGTCTCCTCTTCGAAAACGTCTGGCTCACTTCCTCCGACGATGTCCCTCTCCACTCATGGCTCATCAAGTTCTCCCCTGATTGTACAGGGTTTTTTTTAATTAGGGTTATTATTATTATTATTATTATTATTATTATTATTTATTATTATTATTATTAGCTGTGTAATTCTCATTTGATGTGTGCTTTTTTGTTTATCTAATGTAACTAATTAGTAGAGCTAATTCCCCTGGGCCTATGCACTTCATTTTTTAGAAGCTGAGTGTAAGATTTGGGTAATGGTACAAATTTGTTTGCAAGGGATGAGGTTTTAGGTAAAATTTTATCCTTCAATGGCTGATGTCATAATATTCCTTTAACATATTTAAAAGAACAGTACTGAATCATTGGTCTGTTGTAGAATGGTGAAACTAACATCCTATTCATCATTTTTTTTCTTTCTTATGAAACGGATGTGCTTAATTAGTGTGTGTATTTATTGTTGCAGTTGGTTAGATACAGTGAGTTAGGTTGTTAATTGATCACCGACTTACATCTTGTATATATACTACAACAAAGTCCAGAGCAACATGCTGCAAGTCTACTATCTTCTCAAAATATAACCAACAAAAGGGCTGTCATTTAAGATTTGCACACATTGTTTGATAATTAATTTCAGTTGAGACCTTTGATACAATTTCATTCAACCTTGTTTTAGTATGTTCCTTTTCATATATAAACATGTAAACTAGTAATTAGACCCGCGTGCGTTGCCGCGCGGGTACAACGCAAACATAGAACGACTTAAGAAAAATTAAGATGAACCCATAAAGAAATGTTATGAGTGGCTCCATGGTTAAGTATTCTACCTTTTAATGTATAGGTCTTGACTCCGAAAACTGTCATCCAGCGCTTCTTTGTTTTATTTTTATTTTTTAATCCTGAAAGTTGAAACAGATCCAGCCCTAAAGAAACATGCACCCCGTGCCTTCCTTCATCTAATCCCCCACCCTTTCCTTCACCTAAACAAAAACAACTTCTACGTACAAACAAAAAAACACCTGCATTCCTGTTGGCTGCTGCCGCGGCAAGTTAATATAAATTTTTTTTGTATAATTGCATATATGCATTGCATGAATTGGGCCTTTCATCACGTAAACCTCAAAAGAAATGTGCTAAAGTTGTTGAAGAGGTTATCACTTTACTATAGTCTTTCTTAGTTCTTTATCTTTTTTTTTTTTTTTTTTGGAATAGCTACGATGCTACATCTATTCTTTATTGTGGCCTAATTATTATTTGTTTCATGTACAGTTTAAGACCAAGCTTCCATATCTATAATAGGGTTCCGAATCTTTAGTTAATTGCTAAGGTATGAATGGTTTAATTGATAACCTCAATTTTTGGTGTTCTTATTGGTCTGCAGGAAGAGAATGGAGAAAAAGGTACACCCCTTTATTTAGTAATATTATCATCCAACCTAAATTAAGTTGTCTTTCACACCCAATATGTTTTTTGGTTCTTGGTCGGTTCAGTCCAGTTTCTGTTCGGCCGGGCCTGACGGGTTTGCTCACATTTAATTTAATATACTGACAGATAATCTGAAGTCTGATCTAAAATATCAACCTGTTGTCTTATGCTATAAAGAAAATAATGGAAATATGAAATATGTGTATGTGTGTGTGATGAAAAAAAAATATAGGAATGCTTTGAAGAGGCATTTCACATGTTTATAACTATTTATATGATTGTTTTATATTGCTTTAAACCTTCTAGCAACTGACGGGTAATCTTATTAAATGTTCATTGTATGGAGTGGCAACTCTATTTCTTACCTAATTGAAATTGTTGTGCAGAGTATGTTGGGTTGTGCGTGAAAGAAAGAGAATACCATTAGATAAGTTGTATGGAACTTATTTAAACACAATAATAAAGATGTTACTTTATTACTCGAATGCACAATGAGTATACGCAAAATAATACTGTATGGACCTTTTGCTCACATTCGTCTTAAGTATCTGATACATAAGATCCTAACACATTTGTAGGATGATAGGGATGAACTAGAAATGAAGAAAACGGAAGAGGCACGACAAGCCTAGATCGCTACCGTTGCAGCTATAAAAGAGAGGCAAGATGATGAGCCGATTGTGATAGGTGCCGATGTTGCGTTACATCTGCAATCCTTTGTTTTAGGTTCATTGTGTGAAATTCAATAGGGTCATTCTGAGTGTTTTGGCAGGACAACATTAACTTCATTATTTTTTTGATACCAAGTGTTTTTTTTGTGGAAAGCGGCTTGGTGAATGTATAAAGGTATCGTAGTGCCTAATTGATAAAGTACAAAATATATGTACAAACATCATTCATGCTGGAAAAATAGTTTTTGCAACAGGTCAAACGGATCGCACAAAGTATAGCTTCAAAACATTTATCTTTATGTATTTTTAGGAATTTTGTATATAGTCAATGAGGCCTGCTTAGTTTAACCTCCAGTTTGTCAACATGTGACGCTCCGCATTCAAAGTCAAAGATACAGGTCAGCTCAAGATACAGGTCAGCTCAATAACAACATAAGCACAACTTCTAAATTCCCCACCGCAACGTGCGGCAGGGAACACCCTAGTTTATCATGAAAGATGATTACTTTGTTATTTGTTCTCATTAATGCATTATGTTATTTTATACTTTTGTAGTTTTCTATAGATTATCATTTTCATTCTGATGCCAAATGTAGTAATCTTCTTATTAATTTTCTTTTACTGTAAATTATGATAAAATACAGAGGTTCTCATTCTTTTAGCTTCAGTTTTCAGGCACTTGCTGAAAGAATGCTTATATCAGATTTGGATATGGATACGGTATGTGTTGCTCAACCATCAAATTTTAGTGCCTTTAATACATTGTATGATATTTTTGTTATGTGATGAACCATACGTCCAGACCCAACCAAAACCGTCCAACCGAACCAACTTTTTTTATGTCCGATCCTATGAAATTGAACTAACTAATGCATTGAACCCATTGGAAAAAGATCTTGGATCTGCCACTAAGCATGCTACCTTTTTCCCTGGGATCTGCAAGTTAGGAAGTAGGAAAATATGCAAATATAAGACACGAGAAGTCAGTAGCGATCTTTTGAAATGCTTGCTATCCTGAATCCTGACATGGTAATTACCCAAGTTTTATGATTTTCATCACAGTTATTGTAATCATTTATCAAAGTAGTGAATATAAATTGGTTCATTGATCATGTTGTAACATGTGAGTTAACCATCTAAACCATATTGTTTACAGGTTAAGGAAGTACAAGAACTTGTACAGTTACATCTTGAAAATTCTTCATGCAAGAGTCTGATGCTTATTTACATAGTTGATGACATGGTAGATATCATGAGAAGCTTTGGAGCCAAGTTTTATGATAGTGAAATTCTCACCCAAAAGAAAGTTTAGACTAGTGTAAACATTTGGAATATTATTTATTACGCAATGTTTTGCTAATGTTGGACATATGTTTTGGATCGAACTTATTATTGAAGTTATAATATTAGGATGTCTACATTTACAATTTTATCGAACTTTTATTTTATATTTTATTTTGTAAATAATGTGATTTTGTGGCACTATAAATAGTACACAATTTCAACTAAAGTTTTAATTGCACAAAGTTTGTGTCACTAAAACTAGTATGGATATGTAACTAGGATTACTTATTGTGGCAAAAAAAGTGCCACTAAAAGCCCAAAAACTTTGTGTGGCACATTGAAAATGTGTCACTAAAAGGCTTTAGCGTCATCACTTCTAGTGACACCTTTTTTGTGTGCCGCACATTCCTTCAAGTCCCTTTAGTAGCACTTTTTTGTTTTTTTGTGGCACTTTTTGTATGTCACTAAATGGCATTTTTTTTTGTAGTGAGTATAGGTATTTATTTGTTAAGATTTTGAGCATGTAATTGGAAAAAGTTAAGGCATGCTGTGTGAAATAATTTATCACTAAAAGATGAAAGTTTTTTTTTAAGCATAGAGAAAAATTATTATGATTTCAAGAAATCAATAATAAACCATTAGAGTGTTCTTATCTAGTCATAAGACCCGACAAAAACTTTGACTGTTCAAAGAATTAAACTCAGTTAGAGATTAACGAAGACGTGTGCTTTAGCCTATAAGTGGACACTCACTCCAGGAATCCCCAGGTAAGCATAACAGGTCCGCTTTCGGATTTATGCGCTATGCTTGCCTATGCCAGAAAACCCAGTGTACAGGAATCCACCCTTCCAGATTGCACGTGTTCTCTCACTTAGAGTTCAACACTTTGAATGATGAAAAATTTATGAAAAACAAAAGCAGGCAATTAAGCCAAGAATATCCAGCATGCTCCAAAGTGTAGACGTGTCCTCCAAGTAAACTCACTCCTCAAAAACCCATGATGAAGAAATAAAGAAAGAAATAGAGAGAAATAGAGGGAAGAATGAGAGGTGACAAAAGAGAAAGGTTAGTGGGACAAATAAACAAATAAACATAAGTAAGGTCATGTATAGGTTCTTAGTTATGGTCTAGGTCATTTACTAATAACCTAATTACCTATAACCATGGCTCTGATACCAATCTGTAACACCCCAACCGATGGCGGAAACATCGAGGTGTCACGAGGTAACGATTGTTCAATAGCTCATGGACTAGAAATGTAAATATTGATACATTGACTAAGTAATTTATTACATTGAAATGAAATTACAAGAATACAACGTTTAAGAACTAACAATCTAAAATAAAATTTAGTAAATCTCAAGTATAAGTCTAAGTTCCAAAAGCTTAACAGTGATCTCATAACAACCTGAAACATGTACAAAAATAATTTTGTTAATACAGAATGTATTGGCGAGCATACCCTGTTTGAATTAATATAGTAGGGAAAAGAGTTTCGCAATTCACGTGTTATACTGTCTACAATTTAGTGTTCAAGCTATGTACAAATGTCACCTAAAATTAAGCCTTAGAGTAGAAATGATATCTAAGAATAATGGGATATCTAGTATATATGTATAGTAGTCGCCCAATAGTATGATTATATATAGTATGCAACAAAGCAAGTAGTTTACACATAACAATAGTCATGTACTATTTATTGCTATGCTAGGCCCACACCGCGTTAATGATTAAGGTCATAAGTACACACTATCGGCGATCAACAAGTAAAAACACATACAAGAATTGTGATTGTGAATATAGACTAAAGCATGATTAAGTGAGTGAAGTAATAAGCGTACATGAGTCACCCCAAAAGTGTAAAACATGAAAAAGGGGAAAGATATACTCACATTCGCTAAGCTGAATTATCCTCTAAGCATTGTGAATGTATGTGAGGCGAATCCCAAATACTCAACAACGTAGCTAGTCCAATTTGAAGAAATAAAAACCGAAAAAGAAAGAATATCAAGCTTCCAATTCGCCAATTACAAGAGCTTATAATCAAAGCTTCAATTGTAGAAGTAATAGACTATAGAAGAAAGGTATGAGGGAAAGTTTAATCAGATTGAAACAATCGATTTTAGAGGTGCCCAGTGTAATGGGTCATAGGTGGGTTTTTTATACTAGTTTTGGATTCAATTAGCCATTAAAATTGGTCAACACCATAAAGTAAGGTTTCATGATGAATTGACTATTTGACTAGGACTTTGACTGTTTGATTAAGACTTTGACTAGGACTTTGACTAGGACTTTGACTCGGACTTTGACTAGGACTTTGACTGTTTGACTGTCTTCGCGGACCGCGAGAACTAAAAAAATTAAATTTTCTAATTTAATCAATTTTAAGTTCCGGACTTGTTTCCTTCGGTTTCTAAGTTGTTTTAAAACCGAAAATTAAGGGTTTTGAGTATCAAGGTCTGAAACATACGTGCTCGGGTGTAGATGTGAGTATAAAACGTGCAATTACTTTTACTTATAAAAATTATAAGTTTTATTAAATTGTGACTTTTGGTCCTATTAAAATAGGAGGGTTAACTTAAAAATGAAAATTTTGAAATAGTTGAGGGACCAATTATGCACATTTTTGAAAAGAGAAGGGTGCAGGTTGTCACAGTCTCCCCTACTTTTGAAGTGCTCGGGTGTAGATGTGAGTATAAACGTGCAATACTTTTACTTATAGAAATTATAAGTTTTATTAAATTGTGACTTTTGGTCCTATTAAAATAGGAGGGTTAAAAATGAAAATTTTGAAATAGTTGAGGGACCAATTATGCACATTTATGAAAAGGGAAGGGTGCAGGTTGTCACAATTGCCAACATAGAGAAAGCTCTAGCATCAAGCTCAAGTTTTAGGAAATCATCTACTGTATAGTCTTTTGGGTCCTTTGGTTTTTCAACTTTAGTTTCAAGATTAATGTTTACTGGCTTGTGAGGACCATATTTCACAGATCTCCAACAACCGGTGTTGGTCTAAGACAAAGTATGAGCCATCCTTTTTTGCTATATGTTATATTCAGAACGAACAAGCATAGCAGGTTTATTGGCAGAACCAGTATTATGTGGATCCATTTTAAAGAGTATTGATTTGTCAAATATCTCTTAAAGTGATGGATGTTGAAAAAGTGAACTTTTAATCCTTTATTGAATATCAATAAGAGCCTGTGTCTGATTCTCAATGTGTTAGATTGATATGTGATCAGATAAACCAGTGCTCTGATACCAATTGTTGGATCAGTATGCTCTTTGACAGTTTACTTGCTAGTGAACACTTATTTGTTTAGCAAGTTCAATCAGATTTGCATAGCGGAATAAGTATATAAAGTTTCACTATCAACAGGAGTTATTACTCCCCCTGGATGTTTGCAAACTAAAGACAAGTTAATGAGAATCTAAGTATTGAATGTGAATGATAATTAAATACTCAGATAGATTCTCAGTTAATGAAATGGAAATAAAAATAATAATAAGCTTTGAAGGATTTCAGTTTTCAATTAAAATCAATGTCTAAAACAGAGGGATGAACCCATCTATTTATAGACTTACAAATGCATGAACCTTGATCAAAAGCAAGTCTGCAACAAGTTGCAGTTTTGGAACTTGTACATAAAGATAAAGTAATTAATAATAAACAATTAAACTACTGAAACATAAGGGCGGTGGAAAGATTCTATTACAAGTGCTGATGAATGACAAACTACTGATGAGTAGTTTGTCTTCAGTAGTTCTTCAGTGGACTTGTCTGGTTTGACTACAGAACTTCTGATCTATCTTCTTCAGTACTTGTTGAATCCTTCTTCAGTACTTTTGTCTTCTTTCTTCAGTAGTTCTATACTTAGAATAATTTGCAGAAGTATCACTACAAAAAATTGCCATTTAGTGGCATACAAAAAGTGCCACCAAAAATCCAAAAAGTGTCACTAAAGGCCATTTTGGGAATGGGTGGCACACAAAAAAAGTGTCACTAGAAGCGGTGACACTAAAGCCTTTTAGTGGCACTTTTCCTATGTGCCGCACAAAGTTTTGGGCTTTTAGTGGCACTTTTCCCATTTAAGTTTTAGGCTTTTAGTGACACAACTTTGTGTTGGTAAAAGCTACTCCTAGTTACATATCCATTCTACATTTAGTGGCACTTTAGTTTTTGACACTATAAAAAATACTTTTGTACCACAAATTGTTCGTCACAATTATTTCTAGTTAAGTATACATACCGGAATCATTATTTAATCACCATATAAAATAAAAAATATAACAATAAAATATAGAAATTATAATATCATAACTTCAATTGTAAGATCAATACAAAACATATTCCAAATGTTTACAAGAGAAGTCAAAACATTCTTTAAGGTAGGAATTTTACAATAAAAGAAATTAGCTCTAAGAAATCCATGAATCTTGTTATCTTTGTTCCTCCCATGGTTCACATGTCATCAACTCAACCATCATCAACCATAAGTTCACGCGTCAGTAATGCAAAATATATGTAACTAGAAAAAGAATTGATGCATATATTAAGCTATAATATACTAAATAGCATAGAAACCATTTGTAGTAACTTAATAACAAAGCCATGTGAGCAATTCTTTTGATTTATATATGTATACTAAAATTTGAAAACATGCTAAAGTTCCAATAACACAGAAGACAACATAACTGAGTAAAATAGGTTATACTGACTATTAATAAGGAAAGGCAAATACCAAATACCAGTCATTAACCCATGAAGAGTTATTATTGATCAACTTGTAAAGAACTATCACAATTTTGATAATTGAAGAAAAGTGGATAACAAGCATCTGGTCACTAGTATTAACTATAAAGTAGTAAGAATTTAGTATAGTGAACCATTACTTATTTGTGAGTTGATATGGGTTATGCTTGATCTTCAAAAAAGTGGGTCAAACCAAAATTTAGATAAAAGGGAAACAAGTTAAATGGGTTGAAAGTCACCTACGCACCCAACAAGTACTTTGATGCATACAACATCTTAGTTTTATTACAAAAAAATCACATTACTATTGTAATAATTATTTGCAATATGTTCAAAAACTACACAAGGCACCTGTGTGGGTAACACAAACTGTTTAAACCCACCACCGAAGTCAACAAAATATTAAAGATCAATTACCTGATTTTGAAGGCTTTTATTCTGTGATCTTTTGAAGTTACTGTCACACCCTCAAAATCCACTTGCGGAGTTTTACCGCGAGGCGCATGACAAACCAGGATCCAAACCAACAATCACAATAAACAAGTCTAATTGAACATAATGCAATTTCAAAAACAATGTTTAAAATCCCCAATCACAGCGGAAGCTTTTTAAAACATAATCCAAAATAAACCAAGTGTTCAACGTTTGAAAACCATGCAATCCTAACTAGACGCCGTGCAGACGCGTGCGCCCTAGTTCCATTGTGCTACCTTAGCGACCTGAGAAAACATGTAAAAGTTTACGTCAGCACCAAAAATGCTGGTGAGTTTACAGGTTTTGTAATCCAAGTACCAAGTTCAACCTGTCCATACTATAACAAATCGAAAACCAAAGTACGCTAGCTAGGCGCATGTTTTGTTACTATCACGATTGGAAAACCATTACTAACTCGCAAACCAAATGTCGTGCCCGATGTAGTAACCTGTTGTTCCTGTTTGAGACAATATGCACCCGCCGACCCTCCAAAGTCGACGAGCGGGGTTGGTCACTCCCAATAGCGCTATTCACATTTCCCCGTTGTGCAAACCCGCACATTCATGGTTCCCCCCGGGACTTCCAAAGATCGTATAGTAAACAATAGAAACCCATAGTATGACAGTAGTTACCAAACATAAGTTTTAACACATGTTTTCTCCCCCGAAAAGTGAAACCAGTTAAAAGAGGGGCCGTAAACTCACCTTAAGTTGCGTTACTCCGTAACACGAATAATAAACTCAGCAGCTATGCTAGTCCCGTAAAGCGGCGACCTAACATATGACAGTTACAAGTACTTAGACTAATAACCCGCGGGTTAGTTAGTCCCTAGATGTCCAGACCATAACCAAGTTCGTTTGAAAACACCGTGACTGTTTAACTGACCCAAAGTACAAGACTCGACATCCCATTGGTGACCCGAGACTCCCCGTGTTTATGTTTACGCTCCCAAACAAACAATCATGCAATCACACTTAACATACGTTAACGTCCAACAAGTTATAGCACGTAGTTCACGTATCACATAATTACATCCAAACATATGTTACCAAGTTATTAGATATGTTACGGGGTTCCTAGCATGTTCCTAGATGTCAAATCGGGTCTCGGAATGCTAATTTACACTTACAGCAGCAGTATACGCGATTAGGAAAAGTCAACTAGCATTTAGGTTGGTCAACTGGCATTTAGGAAGGCTAATTGCATGTAATATAGGCATTTAGGGTCATAAGACATGTAAATCTTGACCTTATAGGCGATTAGGGCTATAAGACATGTATTTCACTAGCAATTAGGTCATAAGACATGCATCTATTAGCAATTAGGTCATAAGACATGCATCTGTTAGCAATTAGCTCATAAGACATGCTGTTCACTAGCAATTAGCCCCTACTCGCCTATACTGTAGGCGATTAGCCTCCTAATCGCCTATAGTATAGGCAATTAGGATTGCTACTCGCCTGCAACATGGCTGTTCCGGTTTTTCGCGCGTTTAACACTCCAAATCAATCCCAGAACGTGTGTAAACATCAAATATCATCCAAACAACTATATCAAACATATATCCACCAAAATCCTTCGTTTAACCTCGATCTATCAGCCCTGAATGCAATCATGTATCTTAAAGATAATACACATAACATGAAACATCACATTAGCATGCAAAACCGTAACCCTAATTAACAATAACTCAGATCTCATCATCATGATATTATTATTAATCTGAAACTACCCTAATAACATGTTAATCATCTCCTTGAATCATAAAAACCCTAGCTTTTAATCATAAAACACACATAACACATGTATGATAGATAGAATCCAATTAACAACACTTATTAACGATTTTCAGAAAGCTTATTTGTTTTAGAACAGGTCTGGACCATTAGGGATTTAATAAAAACGTTAATAAAGATTGCATGGATGGAAACCACACCTTAGATTTGGGAAAGATTGATGAAATAAGCTTGAAACCTTGTGTTTTGATCAAAAATCACGTTCCAGAGGTTATGTGTGTGTTGGGGCGGGTTATGGGACGACTAGGGTTGATGTTGTGAAGTTTAGGAGGTCAAGCATTGTATTTATAGTCGTTTTTAGTCGTCCAGCACGTAACACGCGATTGTGCAGCCTGTACACGCGATTAGGGACCCTAATCGCATGATGTTCATGCATTTGGGGCCTAATCGCCCCCTAGGGCATGCGATTAGCCCCCAATCGCCCATAAGATTGCCCAATCGCCCTCCCTATAGGCGATTAGCCACCCCTAATCGCCTATAGGGGCTGGTTCCTTGTATTTTGCGCGTTAAACCCCGTTTTAACATACGTTAACACATTTTCACATACCGACAAGTCACATAATGATTGTAAACACATAACACTTGCAAACAAACATATTCACCCTCGTTCACCAATTCCCGGGACTCGAGACTTGTATGTTCCGTATGACCTGACGATTCTACGAATCGTCACCATTTGTACACTTGGTTAAGGATTGACATCTAATGAACCTCTAGACCAACATCCAATGATCTTCTATACTAAACCGATAGTTCCCGAACCATAACACGACTTAACTAACCCAGTTAAGTATAATATACGCGTGACTCGCTAAGGTAGACTTTCATCTAGACAACGTTGTTAACCAGAATTTGCCGGGTGTCACATCATCCCCACGTTAAAAGAATTTTCGTCCCGAAAATTGCACAAGTACCAAAAGGAATGACGAAAGAAACAAATAAAAGATAGAAACCAAAAGAGAGATTTACCCGAGTTGTCACATCATCCCCACGTTAAAAGGAATCTCGCCCCGAGATTCATTCAGCAGCAGTGGAGACGTATCTTGATTCGAACGCTTCCTTAGGAAAGAGATGAGGATACTTAGACTTCATCTGATCCTCCCGTTCCCAAGTGTACTCTGGTCCCCGGTTCGAGTTCCAGCGAACCTTCACAATGCGAATCTTGCTATGACGTAGGCTACGAATCTTGTAATCCAGTATCTCCACAGGTTCTTCCACAATCCGAAGACGATCATCAACCTTGATCTCTTCCAGTGGAACGATGAGAGACTCGTCAGCCAGGCACTTCTTCAGGTTTGACACATGGAAGACGTTATGTACGTTACCGAGCTCCGTCGGTAAATCAAGACGATATGCCACCGGTCCAATCCGTTCCAGGATCGTAAATGGACCGACATACCGAGGGTTGAGTTTGCCACGCTTCCCAAAGCGTATGACGCCCTTCCACGGTGAGACTTTCAGAAGTACCTTGTCATCAACTTGGAATTCCAATGGTTTGCGACGTTGATCGGCATAACTCTTTTGCCGATCCCGTGCCGCTGCCAACCGGTTACGAATCTGTACGATCTTTTCCGAAGTTTCGTACACTAGTTCAGGTCCAGTGAGTTGACTCTCACCCACCTCAGCCCAACAAAGAGGAGAACGGCATTTCCGCCCGTACAGTGCCTCGAACGGAGCTGCCTTGATACTCGTGTGATAACTGTTGTTGTACGAGAATTCTACTAACGGTAAATGAGCTTCCCAATCTTTGCCAAAATCGATCACACATGCCCGCAGCAGCATGTCTTCTAAAGTTTGAATCGTGCGCTCACTCTGACCGTCAGTCTGTGGATGGTAAGCTGTACTCATGTCTAGTTGGGTACCCAAAGCCTTGTGCAACGACTTCCAGAAATGAGAAGTAAAGTGGGAATCACGATCCGAGATAATAGAAACCGGCACCCCGTGCTTAGAAACAATTTCCTTTAGATAAAGACGAGCCAAACGATCCATGGTGTCAGTCTCTTTGATAGCGAGAAAATGGGTGATTTCGTCAACCGATCCACAATCACCCATATCTTGTCATTCCCGCTCGGTGACTTAGGCAGTTGCGTGACAAAATCCATTGTAATCCGTTCCCATTTCCACTCCGGAATTTCAGGTTGTTGCAAGAGACCCGACGGTTTCTGGTATTCTACCTTGACCTTAGCACAGGTCAAGCATTTGCTCACGTATGAGGCTATATCCGACCTCATGTTTGGCCACCAGTAAAGCACCTTCAGATCTTGGTACATCTTATCCGAACCAGGATGAATAGAATACCGGGACTTATGAGCCTCATCTAAGACAAGCTCCCGAAGTCCCCCGAATAAAGGAACCCATATGCGTTCTGCTCAAGGCGTCTGCTACCACATTCGCCTTGCCAGGATGGTACTTAATGGCACAATCATAGTCATTCAGAAGTTCAATCCAACGTCGCTGTCGTATGTTCAAATGTTGTTGGTCGAAAATATGCTGAAGACTCTTGTGATCGGTGTAGATGGTGCATTTGGTACGTACAAGTAATGTCTCCAAATTTTCAACGCGAAAACCACTGCACCCAACTCCAAGTCATGGGTGGTGTAGTTCTTCTCGTGCACCTTGAGTTGACGAGAAGCATACGCAATCACTTTCTCGCGTTGCATCAATACGCAACCGAGACCATGAATAGAAGCATCACAGTAAACAACGAAATCATCAGGGCCTTCAGGCAAGGACAAAATAGGAGCAGAACAAAGTTTAGACTTTAGTTCTTGAAATGTCGACTCTTGTGGTTCACCCCAGTCGAATTTTCTATCCTTCTGAGTAAGAGTGGTGAGGGGTTGAGCGATCTTCGAGAACCCCTGAATGAAACGACGATAGTAGCCCGCAAGGCCTAGGAATTGCCGCACCTCAGTTGGCGTCTTTGGTGCTCCCCAGTCCTTGATCGCTTCGATCTTAGCTGGATCGACATGAATTCCTAGTTCATTAACCACATGTCCTAGGAACTGAACTTCGCGTAACCAAAAGTCACACTTTGAAAACTTGGCGTAAAGTTGTTCCCGTCGCAAGAGTTCCAAAACCAAACGCAGGTGTTCCTCGTGTTCAGTCTTGTTCTTGGAGTAAATCAGGATGTAATCAATAAACACAATGACGAATTTGTCCAGATACGGTTTGCAAACGCGGTTCATCAAATCCATGAAAACCGCCGGTGCATTTGTGAGACCGAAAGGCATGACCAAGAATTCGAAATGGCCATAACGTGTACGAAAGGCAGTCTTTGCAACGTCAGCTTCCCTTACGCGCAACTGGTGATAACCGGACCTCAAATCAATCTTAGAGTAATAGCTAGAACCCTGGAGTTGGTCGAATAGATCATCAATACGTGGAAGAGGATAACGGTTCTTGACGGTCAATTTGTTCAGTTCTCTGTAATCCACACACAATCGGGAAACTTCCATCCTTCTTCTTGACGAATAGAATCGGGGCTCCCAAGAGGGAAGAACTTGGTCTGATGAAACCCTTGTCCAAGAGTTCCTGTAACTGACTAGACAATTCCTGCATCTCGGGAGGTGCAAGACGGTAGGGGGCCCGAGCAATAGGAGCAGCCCCTGGTACGAGATCAATACCGAACTCAACCTGACGATGGGGAGGAAGACCAGATAAATCATCAGGAAATACATCAGGAAACTCGCGTACAACAGGAATATCGTCGATCTTCTTCTCATCGCTTGAGGAAACAGATAAGAGTGCCAAAACGGCCGAGTAACCCTTCCGAAGACACTTAAGGGCTTTCATGCCAGAGATGATATTCAGCGGAACACCACCCTTGATACCGTACACAGAAAGGAATTCTCCATCAGGAGAGGGATCCGAATAATCTTTTCGTAACAGACAATCTCCGCGCGATACAAAGACAACCAATCCATGCCTACCACCACGTCAAAACTACCCAAAGGTACCGGCATAAGGTCGATGGGAAACGACAAACCCGACAACTCTAGTTGACACTCCCGAAGGATACAAGTAGCTTCAATCTTTTTACCGTCAGCCAACTCAATAATATACTTAGCTTCTAATGGTACGGGTACTACATCTAGCAGTCGACTAACTTCCATGGATACAAACTCTTGTCGGCACCAGAATCAAATAAAACACTAACAGAGCGATTATTGAGAACGAACGTACCGGTAACTGTGTCAGGATCCTGTCTAGCCTCAGCGGCTCCAATGACGAAGGCACGTGCATTCCTGCCACCGCCCCGTGGTTCCCGTTACCGTTGTTTCCGCCCTGCTTCAGTTTCGGGCAATCCTTCTTGTAATGACCGGTCTCACCACAGTTGTAACATCCTTGTCTTCCCGTAGTTCCTTGAGTAGTAGGAGCTGAGTTAGTAGTCGGGGCCTGGGTCGATGGTAGTGTAGCCCGACAATCTTTAGCAAAATGCCCAAATCGCTGGCAGCGATGGCAACGATTACCGTCGCAGTTCCCCTGATGATGACGCCCACACTTGTTGCATTTAGGCAGTTTCCCCGCATAACCACCTGTTTGTTACAGTAGAAGAAGAACCCCCATTATCAAACCTCTTACCCTGCTGTGCTGGCCCAGATCCCTTCCCCTCGTTTTCCCACTTACGCTTGTTATTCTCTGGGGCCTTGACAGTTGAACCCTTAGCAGGCAAGATACCCTCGTTCACCTTTAAGTTTGTCATCCTGTGAGCTGATCGGACCACCTCTGAGTATGTAGGATGATTTCCCGCAGCCACTGACGTGTGCGTAACTATACATATTTTACAATGGATTTTAACACACGTTTTTGCTTTAATATTTATAAAAATGGTTTCGACCTTCATATTAAAACACACACACTAGGGCAAGTGTACCCTGTCATATATGTAGTAAGTACAGATAAGAACCAAGTATCGATCCATGGACGCGCGCGGAGCAATTGTACTAAAACTCTGTCCCCGATTTACCAGTAGGAAAAGATAAGTTTGAGTTTTGTTTAAAACTAAATTAATTCTAAAACATGTAAATAACTTAACTACGACTCCAAATAGAAAATATAACTATATAAACTATATTTTTGCCAATCCTAGCATGTTATCTAAATATAATAAGTAATATAGGCGCGTGATCAACATTCCCATTTTCCGACAGTTAGTGTCCCTTTCGGGCATCCTAACATGACAACTATACAGAAAGCTAACACGAATACACACGTTAACCGCTTCAAGTCGTTCATTAGCGAGCAGCTGATATGATCTCACGCAGATCTTCTAAAGATAAGTTAGTCATCCGTTAAGAGTATTCTAACCTCACTAATTTAGGGAAGCGATACCGAATACACAACACAGCCACCTAAACTAGCATAAAGTAGAGCATTTCACAACCTATTCCATTTTACCAACTTTGACCCCAGATCTACTAAGATCGCCATTTTTACCAAAATAACTACCAAAGATCATTAACCGTGTCAAAGACTAGTAACGGCACCATTAGGCTTTTTAAACCCTTTTACGTGCCGGTAAGCATTTTTAACCGTTATTCGACTGACTTTAACCAAACCAATACCCGGTTACAGTTTCATGGCATAAACTATTTAACAAGTTAACTAGTCTACTACCGGACGATTAAACGGACGGTTTTTCAACATGTATCCGCCTAACACATTCGACAATCGCTAAAGTCATTCAAATACAGCTACAAATCCATCAACAACGAAACAAGGTTGCGCTATGATCATCAAGATCTAATACGTGAAAAACGCCAAATTTATACAAAACATGATTACATACTAAACGATTGTTTTACGTACTAAATACTATTGTTCTTGCCCGTAGGCGTACGAATAACTATAATAACATCAAAATAGCATACAAAAATCAGATTTGAATCATAAAAAGCTTCAAGGATCAAACCATAAGAATGCTAAAGAGATGGATCGGATGATGAAGGATGGAACGGATGGACTTCCGAGCTTGTTAAACGGCTTTCCAGCAGCTTGGATCGTCCAAAAATCGCCCAGAAAAGCTTCCCTCAAGATCCAATAATGATCAGTGAGCTGAAATGGGGATTTTATAGCAGAGCAGAGGGTTCGAGCGGCCGCGCGGCTCTTGGAGCGGCCGCTCGCTTTATCAACAAGTGGACCAATTGCTGCAGACGTGACGTAGGCCTTCTGGAAGGTCCCCAGAAATATCTGGGAGGGGCGCGCGGCCCGCGCGAAGGCTTGGAGCGGCCGCTCGAAGGGCCTGATGGCCCGTTTTCGCGCCGAACTCTTCGTTTTTTCCTTCCTTGTGTTTCCGGGACATCGTTTAAGACCTGAAATCGTAAAGATACCCAAATAAGTACCAATTCCTATGTATGAGGTCAAAAACGTATGAAAAAGGGAGTTAAACGGGGACTTTTATATGTGTAATTTAACGTATATCAAACCTCCCCACACTTGAACTTTGCTTGTCCTCAAGCAAACACTTAAACAGAAAATAACCGAAAAACTCGCCAAGTGGCAACAAAGGCAAAATATAGCCTGTACAGACGATAATAGACAAGCCAACAAAGATTTATAAACAGGTGATAAGATAACTAAAAAGCAACGACTCACTTCCGATCTTACAAGCACGCTAACCCGTACACGACTCACAATGTTCACACACACTCGGTTTTATTTATGATACATACGTGTAATGTGTATGTGTAAATCGCTCCATTGCCAAGACAATGAATCGTGCAATATCATAAGCTTGTCAAAAGATCTAGTCTTCACCAACTAACGTGTGAAAAAGCACAAATCAAGAGGTCTTTTACGGGTTGTAATGTTAGGCAAAGGTAAGGGTGCGGAATGGATATTTAAAGTGACAAATCGGCTAAAACTCGGCGGTTTATGTCTAAATAATATCAACCAACACAACTGTACAAAACAAACGCGAATATAGGCGATTTATTTTAAATTAATAGCAACTTATAACTGTCTTAACTAATATAGGGAATTTTTTTTTTTAAAAATTTTTTTTTTTTTTTTTTTATATAATATCTATGATATATATAATGAACTGAAACGGATTATATAATCGACAAACGGGTTCTAAACATATAAACCCGAACACGAACTATTTACAACATATAAACTAGTAGAACAATAACCTAAACCGAGTTTTAACACAAAAGGTTTAAAAGAAAAAGGTTATTTGGTTTAGTGGTGAAATGGTGTGGTAAATAAGAAAAAACACGGGATTAGGTTCAACATGGTTAACTAGTGGATAATATATTGGTGCGGGAAACAGATAGAACGAAAAGAAAAGGCTAAATCAAAAGGGTATCCTAATTGCCTCAATCATGTTCGTACAATCTCACACGTATCTGGTCTAAACAAGTATACTAGTGACAAGTTCTAAACTGCACAAAACATCCGGCTCACTCGCAAGCATGTCAAAGAAATATAATATACTCTAAGGCTCAAACGCTCACGTAACCGGAGGGAAATGGGTGCAAGTGTACGAATATAACACGCTCGTATCTCATCTGTTTGTCGCGTCTCGAGTTGTCTTTATCAAAATTTAGTTAGGCTTGATGTTTATATGAGAATATATACATATATGTACTTTTAAAGGTTTTTTTTTTAACATATATATTTATATATATATATATATATACAAGAGGACAAACACGATTATAATCCCTCCCCACACTTGAACTTCACATTGTCCCCAATGTGACAATAGAAAGCGTTTATTAATTAGCTATCTATAGTGGGAAAAAGGAGAATAATACTCCCCTGGTATCAAAGAAACGCCCGGGTAAATGGACGGCATGAGCCCCGATAACGGTGCTCGCCAGTTCCCTGCAACATGAACATTCTTGACAAAACAAACTCATCAAATACACCCATTCATCGTCACACTTATTCAAACAAACCAAACATTACTGAAAATTAAAATGCGGAAAAGTAAATAGTTCAAGTACAAAAAACAAAATAAATCCATGGGTGCTTGCACCCATATACAGTACCAACAGGAATAACATAAACAAAATAGTACCATCTTACCAGCAATTTCTCAATCCTCGTCATCATGGCGAGTCCCTGATGATCCCGCTGCATCACCACCTCGCCTCCGCTTGTCCCCCGGATGTCCCCTCTGTGGGGGATTCCCAAAATGGTTTGGGAAACAAGCATGAAATTCAGAGACAAGGTAGTCTAGGGTCGCCCCTTGATGCTGTAGGGACTCGCCGTGCTGGTATAAAGTGTCGCGCGTTTCTGTTCTGAACGCGCCAAACTCATCATAGAAGCTTTGAGGATGCTGGTAGTAGTACTGCTGCTGGTGAGGCAGTAGAGGCTCCTGCGGGGGTGGCATGTGCTCATGTGGCCGTTGTGGCTGCTGTGGCTGCTGCTGGTCGGGAGGTGGCATGTGCACTGCTGGCAGCGGGTCCCAGATCGTATTATTTTTACCTTTTAGCCTTATTACCCCGCTTGCGTACTCGTGGACAATCCTCATGTGTCTGAGGACATCCATGTTCACCCACGAGTCGCCGGGAACCTTGGTCAGTCCCCTTCGCACATTCTTCAAAATGCCCATCCCCTTTGCGATTTTTGTCACGTACTCCCCCCGTATATCATGCTCCCGGGTCTCATACCTGATGCTGTACTAAGAAAAGAAGCAACAAGTGCAGCAAGGTTAACTTGAACACCACTTACTAGAGCATATAGAAATAACAAATCAGGTGTGGGGCAGCCGGTTGAATCGTCCTTTTTGGCAGCAGCGGTCCCGCATAGGACCTTTTGAAAAACCCGCAGCAGTGGGTCAATGAGCTGGCTTGCTTTGGCACCTTGGGGGTTATACTGTTGCTCCCCCGTTAATTGTGCCCAAAAAGAGTCTCTCAGAACGTTGTCATTCGGGAATTTGTACATCAGTTCGTTGAAGCTCTCATCCTCAACTTCCTCGTCCGTGTAGATTCCTAAGTGGACACCAAGCTCAGCGACTGAAATGTCGCGCCACTCCCCGCACAGACGGAACTGTAATCCAAAGCGCTTACCGCTACTTTGGAAGTCCGGCTGGTCATATTTTCGCGGCCTCTGGTAGTGCAATGTGGAGAAGAACTCGAGGGTGAGTTCCTCATAAACTGGTTCCTCTATTAGGAGCAGGTTTTCCATATGCCCGTCCATCATTTCCCGGAATCTTTCCTCTTGGTTGAGCTCAGCTAATGTATCAAAGCAAATCCTTCGAGGCGTGGCGATAGAACGCCTGCGCCCCCACAGTTCTGTAAAGGTCTCTATGCACCCGCGTTCTCGCGGGTCCGCGGGATTAAACTGAAGGAAGCGGTGCACCATCTGCATTAAAATGCTAAAATATGTCAGTTATAATCGAAGGAATAAGACCCGGACCCAAAACACGCGAAACAAAAAAGTAAAAAATCACATCAGAGAGTTCGAGCGGCCGCTCGGCCTCTTGGAGCGGCCGCTCGAAGGAGTCTGCGCGCCAATTTTCGCTCTGCAGCCCTGTTTTTCGATCCTGTGCATTGGCGTTTGCCCGGTTTCCAGTGTTTTAGCCAAATGCACTCCACAAGCGGCCATTCAAGCACTTGATTTTTGAAAAATTATTAACTTTGGCGCTTGAATGTCCGAACTTGCGCAATTATGAAGTTGTAAAGTGATGTTGGGATTTTAACACCTACGCGCCTTCACTTTGCAAATCACCTTAACTTTAAGTCATTTAGCGCAAGGTGTTTAAAGCCCAAGCATTTATGGCATAATCATCGAATTTGGGGCGCGTTTGTTTAGTTATGAAGAACGCCCAAAACTCATGAATATCCCAACTTTAAACTACAATCTAATAACTAGAATCCTTAAAATTTGGGGATTTGTTAAACATTATGAAGAATCCCCAAAAATTAAGAAAACAATACAATTATATAACCTAAACATGATGAATTTGGGGATTGATTGAACAATTATGAAAGGTCCCCAAAATTCAACAACAATCCTAACTACATTAACATATATACAAGCATACAATCCTATAATGAAATTAATTTACAAACATACTAAACTATACCAAACAAGAGGCTACAAAATCATTCAAATCCTTAAAAAATTTCGGACCTTATTTAAACCTTATGAAGAAAACCCAAAAACTCAAAGATTTGAACAATAATCAACCACTAATCTACATTATCCAAGCAAACAATCCATTCAAGAACATTAGGGTTTGTTAAACATTATGGAAGAACCCTAAAAATTCAGAAAAAGATTAAAGAAACTAAACTATTTTACACTAGAACAAGAGAAATTACAAGAAAACTAGAGATTCATACCTTGTTCTTGAAGATTTGAAGGTGGAATTGAAGGGTTTGGTTGGTGTTCTTGAGAGCAAAGTGAAAAAAATGGTGGGTTATTGTGAATGAGCGGCCGCTTAACATGTTGTAGGGTTTTAATTTTTCAGTTTTTAGGTGAAATACCCCTTTTGCCCTTTGCAGAATTTCCGTTCAGAAGCCTCGCGCGGCCGCTCGAATTTTTTTTTTTTTTTTTTAAAGCTGGGTGTTTGGAGCGGGCCGCTCGGAATATCCGAGCGGCCGCTCGAAGCTACTGATGTGCATTTTTCCTGCACTTTTCACCCAAACATGCCTGCACTTATCCGTTTTGACCCGAACAACCAACATACCTGTTTTTAGACGCTTTCTAGCATAATACCATGGGTTTGAAGCGACTATCCACACAATCACAAGGCGCGAATCAAACCTGCAAAGACTAAAAACAAACTACAACACAAGTTAAAATTAAACAACTTAACTACAAATTAAACTACACTATGAACATATATACAATTTGGCGCGCCCATACACGCCGTGCTATATTTATTAACGAGTCGCTAGCTAGACTCACTTCCCCACACTTATTAGGCGCGCGGGTCGTAGAGATCGATCATCTCCACGGATTTGTCAACCGGTCCGTCAATGTAGACTTTAAGGCGATGACCGTTGACTTTGAAAGTCACACCCTCTGAATTTTCAATCGAGACAGTTCCGTAAGGATATACTTCCTTAACAGTGTACGGTCCTGTCCATCGGGATTTCAACTTTCCTGGAAAGAGACGCAGGCGTGAGTTATAAAGCAGGACCAAGTCGCCTACCTGAAAATTTTCTCGGTGTTTGAGGCGACTGTCGTGCAATCTCTTTGTGCGCTCTTTGTACAACATCGAGCTCTCATAGGCTTGTTGCCTAAGCTCCTCTAGCTCGTGAATCTGCAAGAAAAGAAACGGGTCTCACCGCCGGTCTTCAGATCCAAATTTGCCGTTTTAAGAGCCCAGAATGCCCTATGCTCTAGCTCGACTGGGAGATGACACGCTTGCCATAGACAAGCCTAAAGGGAGTCGTCCCAATAGGCGTCTTGTAAGCCGTCCTAAAGGCCCACAGCGCGTCATCAAGCTTGTCCGCCCAATCCTTGCGGTTTTGATTAACCGACCGCTCAAGGATTCGCTTCAATCCACGGTTAGTGACCTCCACCTGTCCACTTGTCTGTGGATGATACGGGGTGGATAACCTGTGGTGGACACCATAACGTGCTAACGCGCGATCAAGCTGCGCATTGCAGAAATGCGTGCCACGGTCACTAATCAATGCCTTTGGGGCACCAAACCGTGAGAACAAGCTCCTAACAAACCTCACTACAACTCGGGCATCATTTGTGGGCAAGGCTTGCGCCTCGGCCCACTTTGATACGTAATCAACAGCCACGAGTATATATCTATTGCCCCGTGAGGAGGGGAACGGTCCCATGAAGTCTATGCCCCAAATGTCAAAGACCTCACAGACTTGAATCGGGTTTTGCGGCATTTGGTCACGTGCCGATATGTTCGTCGCCCTCTGGCACGAATCACAAGCACCAACCAATATCTGGGCGTCACGAAAGAGTGTGGGCCAGTAAAACCCGGAGTCTAACACTTTCTTAGCAGTGTAATTCGCTCCATGGTGACCTCCGGTAGGCCCCTCGTGACAATCGCGCAAGATCTGCGCCGCCTCTACCCCAAACACACAACGGCGAATCAACTGATCCGCCCCACCCGGAACAAAAATGGGTCATCCCAAAAGTAATGCTTTAGGTCCGCGAAGAACTTCCTCTTTTGCTGGTGCGACAATCCTTTGATGAGGATCCCGCACGCGAGGTAGTTCGCAAAATCCGCGAACCATGGTGATACATCTTCCACCGACTCGACGCTCATCAAGAACTCGTGGGGAAAGTTGTCATTAATGGTATCCCACGCGCAGTTCTCGGCACCATCATGCTCGAGTCTGGACAAATGATCAGCAGCAACATTCAGGGCACCCTTCTTGTCCTGAATCTCTATATCGAACTCTTGCAACAGCAAGATCCACCTAATCAGGCGCGGTTTCGCGTCCTGTTTGCTGAATAGGTATCGGATCGCTGCATGGTCCGTATAGACGATGGTCTTCGACAGCACCAAATATGATCTAAACTTGTCGAACGCAAATACTACAGCAAGAAGCTCTTTTTCAGTCGTGGTGTAATGCTCCTGAGCATCATGTAGAGTCTTACTCGCGTAGTAGATCGGGTGGAAGTGCTTGTCCTTCCGCTGTCCCAAGACCGCCCCTATCGCGAAGTCACTCGCGTCGCACATAATCTCGAATGGCAGCTCCCAGTCGGGTGCTACCAATATAGGGGCCTCAACAAGCAAACGCTTCAGAAGGCCAAATGCCTTCACACACTCTGCACCAAACACAAACGGTGCATCCTTTTCCAACAAACGGGTCATCGGTCGGGCGATCTTTGAAAAATCTTTGATAAATCGCCTGTAAAATCCCGCATGACCCAAAAAGCTGCGGATCGCTCTGACAGAGGAGGGTGGAGGGAGCCTAGAAATGATATCTACTTTAGCAGGATCAACCTCCAACCCACTTTGGGAGACCTTATGCCCCAGGACTATTCCTTCCTTCACCATGAAGTGGCATTTTTCCCAGTTTAGCACAAGACTGGTCTCCTCACACCTCTGAAGCATCCGCTCCAGGTTCCCCAGACATTGATCGAACGAACTCCCAAAAACGGAAAAAATCATCCATGAACACCTCCATGGAGTCCTCGATCATGTCATGAAAAATGGCAACCATGCAACGCTGGAAGGTCGCCGGCGCATTGCACAGCCCAAATGGCATACGCCTGTAGGCGAATGTGCCAAAAGGGCATGTGAAGGTCGTCTTATCCTGGTCCACAGGATCGATAGGGATCTGAAAGTATCCAGAGAAACCATCAAGGAAACAGTAATACAACTTCCCCGACAGTCGTTCCAACATCTGATCGATGAATGGAAGCGGGAAGTGATCCTTGCGGGTGGCGTCGTTGAGCTTGCGATAGTCAATGCAAACTCTCCACCCCGTGACGGTCCTCGTAGGAATTAACTCATTCCTATCATTTGTGACCACCGTCATGCCACCCTTCTTGGGCACGACGTGCACAGGACTAACCCAAACAGAGTCCGAGATGGGATATATCAATCCAGCATCAAGCAGTTTAATTACCTCGGATTTAACAACCTCTTGCATGTTCGGGTTCAGACGCCTCTGGTGCTGCGCACAAGGCTTGTAGACATCCTCCATCAAGATTTTATGAGTATAGAAAGAGGGATTAATCCCCTTGATGTCTACGATCTTCCAGGCAATTGCCCGTTTATGAAGTTTTAAAACCCTGAACAACTCGCTCTTTTCTTCCACAGTCAATGAAGACGATATGATCACCGGTAGACGCCCCTCCTCATCCAGAAATGCATACTCGAGATGCGGCGGGAGCTCCTTCAGCTCTAGAGACGGTGGATCCTCAACAGACGGCTTCGCCTTCTCCTCTTTCTCTCGCTCAATTTCCACAAAATGCTCCGGACTTTGGGAACCATCATCACCGATCTGATAGACCGGCTGCTCATCTATATGGCCCTCCTGCATAATGCCATCTAGGCTCCCACACAACAGATGTGTGTCCGAAACATCTCTCTCCCAAGCACCTCTGACATGAGAGCTGACACACTGGTCTACTATATCAAGATAGTATAGTGTATCGTCTTGGCTCTCAGGATGGCACATCGACCTCTGAATGTCAAAAGTCACGTGCTCATCATTGACTCGGAGTGTGATCTGGCCCGCAGCCACGTCAACAATCGTCCTTGCCGTGTTAAGGAAAGGACGTCCGAGAATCAAAGGGACTTTAGAGTCCTCATCCATATCTAGGATAACAAAGTCCACAGGGAAAACAAATTTGTCAATCTTGACAAGCATATTTTCTACAAACCCCCGTGGATACTTGATCGAACGATCAGCGAGGCGAATACTCATCCTGGTGGGTGAAGGTTCACCCAGATCCAACTTCTCGAAAACCTTATAAGGCATAAGGTTTATGCTGGCCCCCAAGTCTGCGAGTGCATTACTGACAGTCATATCACCTATCAGACAAGGGATGGTAAAGCTACCAGGATCGCCCATTTTCATGGGCAGTCTATTCTGCAGAATTGCAGAGCAGTTCTCGTTCAACAGAACGCAGGACAGGTCCTCAAGTTTTTGCTTATTTGTGAGGATGTCCTTCAAGAATTTGGCATACTTAGGCATCTGTGCTAAGGCCTCAACAAACGGGATGTTTATATGTAGCTGCTTGAACAGCTCGAGAAATTTCCCGTATTGCGCCTCGTCTTTCTGCTTCCTAAGTCTACCAGGATATGGAACAGGAGGAGTGTAGTCTGTGACTGGCTTCGGTAGCTGTGCTGTACTTGCTGGGACTCGCCTAGCGTGCACCTCGTCCGAAGACTCAGTCTGGACCGTCTCAGTGATCGGTGGTGAGCCCGATGTGTCAGGTCCCGTGGTTTTACCACTCCTCGTCGTTATGGCATTCACATGCCCCCTTGGATTAGGCTCAGTGTTGCCTGGAAGACCACCCTGCTGTCTCTCAGACATCATCTTTGCCATCTGGCCAACCTGGTTCTCTATGGCCTGCATCGACGCCTTTTGGCCTCTCATCTCTCCCTCATAATTCGTGAAGCACTCCTCATGCTGCTGGTAGCGCTGCTCAGCGATCTGATTGGAATTAGAGGTGTTGGTAAGGAGCTGAGACATCATTTCCTCCAGCTTAGACATACCATGAGGGGCGTGCTGCTGGGAGCTGCTCCCGGCGCCCTGATTCTGGTATTGGTTCGGTCTCTGCTGGGACGATTGACCACGACCCTGGTATGGCTGTTGGTTGGACTGGTAGGACTGTTGGTTGGACTGGAAAGGCTGTTGGGACTGGTAGGACTGTTGTGGCGCAGCGGCTCTCTGCTGGAATCCGAGAGGGTTCTGGTTCGAAGTACCAGATCTCCACCCGAAGTTCGGGTGATTTCTCCAACCCGGATTATAAGTGTTACTGTAAGGGTTATTCTGGGGTCTCGTTTGATTACCCATGTAGTCCACTTCCTCGTGGCCTGTATACATCACCCCCTGAGCACACGAGCCAGGCTCGTGAGATACCCCGCACTCCACACACAAACAATCGGACTGCGCTACGTGTTGCTGAGAGTTATCGAATCTCGTAGCCAGAGCCGCTATCTGTGCCGAAATCGCCGTATAGTTATCCACGGCATGCACACCAGCCTTGGCAGATGAAGACCTAGATCTATCATTCTGCCGAGATTTAGATTTTAGGGACGCCTTCTCAATAATGCTCCACGCTTCCCTAGGAGACTTTGTTCCGATGTCTCCCCCAGCGTATACATCAAGGCGTTCCTGAGACGCATACCCGAGTCCCTGATAAAAAGTTTGCACCAAATGCCTTTTCGAAAGCTCATGGTGCGGGCAACTCAAGAGTAGGTCTTTAAACCTTTCCCAGGCTGTGTATAATGATTCATCGTCATCTTGACGAAATGTCATGATGCGATTCCTCAGTTTTTGTGTCTTTTCAGGAGGAAAATACTGCTGCATGAATTGTTGTGACAACTCTGCCCAAGTCGTGATCGACCCTGCGGGTTGTGACAGAAGCCAAGTCCGGGCTTTGTCCCGCAGTGAGAATGGGAAGAGTCGGAGACGGATAACATCATCGGAGATGCCCGTCATCTTAAAGGTGGCTAAAACCTCTAAGAATGCAGCAATATGTCGGCCTAGATCCTCGTGCTCCAGTCCACCGAATTGCACCGAGTTTTGTATCATATTCACGATACTAGATTTGATCTCGAAATGGTCCGCCAAAATAGCCGGACGGACAATACTCGGCGCGAGTCCATCTCCTCCTGGACGACCACTATCATTCAGCGGAATGTCGTCATCCGCCATGATAATGTCGCTGTGGGCGTCCGACCCGTTGTCGTCGGCCAGATCGTGCCTCGCCTCCTCAATTGGGACCTCAACAATAGGAGCAGCAATAAGAATATCAGAAACAAGACGCAATTTATGAAGTCTAATCCGCTCGCTTCTCCTTAGGCGCCTTAGCTCCTCGTCAGAAAGATCACCAGAAGACCCTGGGTTTGTGGACATCAACCTGCATGTAAGAATGATACAGTTGCAACAGGCGAATATATGACAAACCCAAAAAGGCGATAAAAGACAGAAAAATAAATAAATGAAATAAAGAATCAATAAATTCATGCGAAAATAACTGAGCGCAAATATATTCAAGAAAATCAAATATAAACAAATAGAATCAATAAAATGAACAGAATTAAGCAGACTAAGCCTAAAACTATACAAAGAATGAAATTAATAATTAGTCCAAATACGAACAAATAAATCTAATTAATCAAACAACGAACAAATCAAATTCATAGACAAACCAATTAATCCAATATTCAATAAATTAAATCTATCAACATCCTAATGAACGAAAAATCAAATCAAACAATCCTATAAGCAGATAAATGAACGAATCTATATGCAACCTAAAAACCAATCTAAAATTAATCCAATATATCAACAGACAGATAAATCTAATAAAAATTCAAATAATCATATATGCAAATTAATGAATGAAATAACGAATCAAAAAAGTATAAACAAGTATTCACAAGCATGTACACTGGTAAAAAGTTGACTCGGTTCGTTCCTAAAGCTCGTCGCATCCCTGGCAACGGCGCCAAAAACTTGACGTGTGCGTAACTATACATATTTTACAATGGATTTTAACACACGTTTTTGCTTTAATATTTATAAAAATGGTTTCGACCTTCATATTAAAACACACACACTAGGGCAAGTGTACCCTGTCATATATGTAGTAAGTACAGATAAGAACCAAGTATCGATCCATGGACGCGCGCGGAGCAATTGTACTAAAACTCTGTCCCCGATTTACCAGTAGGAAAAGATAAGTTTGAGTTTTGTTTAAAACTAAATTAATTCTAAAACATGTAAATAACTTAACTACGGCTCCAAATAGAAAATATAACTATATAAACTATATTTTTGCCAATCCTAGCATGTTATCTAAATATAATAAGTAATATAGGCGCGTGATCAACATTCCCATTTTCCGACAGTTAGTGTCCCTTTCGGGCATCCTAACATGACAACTATACAGAAAGCTAACACGAATACACACGTTAACCGCTTCAAGTCGTTCATTAGCGAGCAGCTGATATGATCTCACGCAGATCTTCTAAAGATAAGTTAGTCATCCGTTAAGAGTATTCTAACCTCACTAATTTAGGGAAGCGATACCGAATACACAACACAGCCACCTAAACTAGCATAAAGTAGAGCATTTCACAACCTATTCCATTTTACCAACTTTGACCCCAGATCTACTAAGATCACCATTTTTACCAAAATAACTACCAAAGATCATTAACCGTGTCAAAGACTAGTAACGGCACCATTAGGCTTTTTAAACCCTTTTACGTGCCGGTAAGCATTTTTAACCGTTATTCGACTGACTTTAACCAAACCAATACCCGGTTACAGTTTCATGGCATAGACTATTTAACAAGTTAACTAGTCTACTACCGGACGATTAAACGGACGGTTTTTCAACATGTATCCGCCTAACACATTCGACAATCGCTAAAGTCATTCAAATACAGCTACAAATCCATCAACAACGAAACAAGGTTGCGCTATGATCATCAAGATCTAATACGTGAAAAACGCCAAATTTATACAAAACATGATTACATACTAAAAGATTGTTTTACGTACTAAATACTATTGTTCTTGCCCGTAGGCGTACGAATAACTATAATAACATCAAAATAGCATACAAAAATCAGATTTGAATCATAAAAAGCTTCAAGGATCAAACCATAAGAATGCTAAAGAGATGGATCGGATGATGAAGGATGGAACGGATGGACTTCCGAGCTTGTTAAACGGCTTTCCAGCAGCTTGGATCGTCCAAAAATCGCCCAGAAAAGCTTCCCTCAAGATCCAATCCTGATAAGTGAGCTGAAATGGGGATTTTATAGCAGATCAGAGGGTTCGAGCGGCCGCTCGGCCTCTTGGAGCGGCCGCTCGCTTTATCAACAAGTGGACCAATTGCTGCAGACGTGACGTAGGCCTTCTGGAAGGTCCCCAGAAATATCTGGGAGGGGCGCGCGGCCGCGCGAAGGCTTGGAGCGGCCGCTCGAAGGGCCTGATGGCCCGTTTTCGCGCCGAACTATTCGTTTTTTCCTTCCTTGTGTTTCCGGGACATCGTTTAAGACCTGAAATCGTAAAGATACCCAAATAAGTACCAATTCCTATGTATGAGGTCAAAAACGTATGAAAAAGGGAGTTAAACGGGGACTTTTATATGTGTAATTTAACGTATATCATTAATCCAATGGAATTGATAAACATATTAAAGTGTACTACTATTTGTATAAGCTTGAATGGTTGAACTAAACTGTGAGCTGTAACTTTTTATGCAGTCTTTGATCATAGTACCTAGCCATTAGAATTTCACAAATGCTTCTGTTATGGAAGAGGGAATCGGTTATTACTTTGTTTCTGTTAGATACATCATAAGGGTATGACCGGAGAACGAAAGGTACCGAAGCTATTAACAATATGCAAGTTTTTTATATTTTTATATATGTGTGTGTTGCTACAATTGTGTATTTATTGCTTATATATCAGCTTTGAGCATGCACTTCCTGATAACTTCTTTGCTTCCCCTACAAAGTAAACCACCACAGATCAGACTAATTGCTCAAGCGATTTTTTGTAAGCCGATTATGCTGCTGCAATTTCAATTTATGTTACTTTTTTTCTCTGTTGCACCGAAACGTGATGCAGCACACGATTCCCGTCCCTGAAACGTTCAGGGTACCGAAACGCTAACGGGTACGGCCTGAAACGTTTCCCAGGCGTTTCTTTGACCGATTCGATTAGTCAACTCCGTTTCTGAAAACGTTTCCTTCTTCGGGTACCGTTTCTGTCACGTTTCCAGAAGGTTAAGGGTAGTTTTTGTCGCCGGAGATCTGTCACGTTTCCAGAAGGCTAAGGGTAGTTTTTGTCGCCGGAGATCTGGAAGAGCCGAAGCTGGGGGCTTTTACGCGGAAACCGATGTAGACAAAAGTAAGGAGCAGGAATTCAGTTTAAAGTGATGGACGTTAGGGTTCGTTTTGGGCTTTTCATGGGCTTTTTTATGATTTCAGATAAGTGCACATATCTTTGTTGTGGGCTCTAGTTGGGCAGTCATAATTATTGGTGGTTGTCAAGGGCTTTAAAGACCACAAAATGATTTGGGGACTTAGCGATGGGTTAAAAGCTCACTATTTGTAAACCTCCCAATTTAGTGCAGGTTTAGTGTAAGGATGAGATCGATACCCGTTTGTGGTACATTATCTATAATATATATATATATATATATATATATATATATATATATATATATATTTATGTATTTATTTCCGTACCCGTGTCGTACCCGTTTCTTGATTTTTTGAGTTTTGCCGTTTCCCGTTCCCGTACCCGTACCCGTTTCTCGTTCCCGTACCAGTTCCCGTGCAACATAGCTTTTTTTTTAAATAGATTAGGTGTTTTTTAACTTCATGATTCGAAATCAATTTCGATTTTGTTGAAATCAACAATTTCTTAATTTAATTTATGTATTGTTGAGTTATTGGTTTGCTGTAGGAAAACTCATGGAATTGGAGCCGGTCACCGGCTAAAGTCCACTACAAGAGGTACAGGTGGGCTGACTAAGAAGGTAACTACCATAAGTGCCCTTGACTTGATATATTCAAGAGTCCTTTTCACAATTAATGGGTCGGTCATTATAATAAGTTCAAATTCATTTTGAGGCACATTAAAGTTTAGTGTGAAAGTTGGATCAAAATGATGATGTTTGCTATATATATGTCTCATAAGTACTAAAACAAATGTGCGCGCCTCAAGGATTTTTTTTTTTAAAAGCGCGTTTTTATCTAATTTTTATCATAAAATTCTGCAGTTGCACAAATATATTGATGATACAGAAGATTGCATTAACATTCAGGTATGTAGAAGATTTTGATGAGCTTGTATGTATTTGATAATGTCTTTGATTATGTACTAAATTGCGATTCTAAAAATTGTATTTTTTTTGCTAGAGCTTGACAATGGTTAAACGGGTCAGTGACGAAATTTAAGATGGTAGAGGTGGCTAAATGGGATTGTCATGTGAGGTGGCTAAATTGAAACCGGTATTACTTTGATGTTGCATTGAATGATTGGATTCCATTTTGATGTTTGTATTTAGGTTAGTTTAATTGGGTCGAATAGGTACACGTCGACAGGCACAAGCTGGCCTAAAAAGAGATCAATTGCAAGTGAAGAGTTACATTATGGTTTGCAGGAGAGGCTTGGCCATGAAACAAGAAGAATTTCAGCTAAAAAAAGTATTTTGGATGGAACAATATAAGAAAGCTATTTTCCTTCCTTTTTGTGTATGCGTAGATGTTTCTTATGCAATTAGTTAGCTTTATTTCTGTATTTACATCTTTTTTTTTAATGACATTTCTGTATTTACATCATCATCATCATACTCAGTTAATCTCACCTATATATAGCAAAGCTAATGTAGGGTCTGAGGAGGGTAAGATGTAGACAATCTTACCTCTACCCCTAAGAATAGAGAGGTTGTTTCCAGTGAGACCCCCGGCTCGATGTGGTTTGGTATCAAGCCTTGGACATAAGGCACAGGACTCTTAGCAATCGGGACAAACCCGATCGGTGCATGTACCCCTTTGTCTTTTGGCTATCCACGCCACCACATGATGCATGATTAACCGTCCGTCGTTTTTAACGTTATTTTCACGAAATTAGTAAAATAACGTTAAAACTAGTGCAACTAGTAAAATAACGCCACCACATTTCTGTATTTACATCTAATTTGATAATTGTATGATTATGCTTCATTGTTGAAAATGAAATTGATGGTCAGTTATTTTGATACTTTTTAATATGGGTTATTTGTCTTTCAGAAAGATGATATAATGGGAAAACAAATTTCTATCCATGAAACTAACAAGTATGATTTTCGTTCTTCAAATCTCATGAAGTTGTTTGAAATTTTATTGACGATTCCACTAAAAGTTATTTGAATATATGCTGGTCATTAAATTAATAAGATTGAATGACTGATTATGAGTGTCATGTATTTAGTGTACAAGGTTAATTTTGGTGTATCTGAAACTTTATTTTTTATTGATTAATAGTGCTACTTTTACTAGCTAGAACTCTGAAAAATAGAGTTGAAGTCTCTACAAACTCAAAAGCTTATAAATTTCATAAAATATCCCTTCAAAGTACACCTCGGTCATGAATTTATTTTCTAGGAATCCATTGTTAAATTTAAGTTGGTTTGCTCTACATTGGCAGCCACCCCAATGAGCTCAGCAAACTAAACAAGCCACAGCCTGCGCAATAGCCGACTTTGTGTTTTCCGATTTTTCACCACTAAGTTTTCTTCTTTCGCTTTGGCCACGGCTTTGGTCGGCACAAGCAAATTACAACTTTGCCCTTCCAGCTTCAACATTTTTTTGATCTGCTCCAACACACCGGCTGTATCGCCGTCGCTTTCGACTGCTCCGTCACAAATGCAGTACATTGCAACTGCACCGTTAAAACACCGTCGCCACCATATCGATGAGGTTTTGAAAGGCTGTGGTCGGACACTTTCGACCATATCTAAGGAGGGTGCGAGTCATATGGTTTTCGTTTTTGTATTGTTAGTGGTTGGCCGGTGTTCCCCAGTATATTCCGCCACAAGCATTGGTTGAAGTTGCTTTAGAGAGATAGGTGTGGTGGTTTAGTGATGGAGACAGGTGATGGTTGGTGGGTCATCTTTTACGTCTTAGTGGTGCTGCAGTGGAGGTGACGTGCATATGGTCCGTTGTTGTATGGTGGCTATGAAGAGGATCAAGAATGTGAAGTAGAGAAAGACAAGGAGGTGTGAGGCAAGATTTGTGTTTATGTGGGTGTATGTGAAAGAGACAAGAATGGGTGGAGGTATTTGTAAAACCATGTGCTTTATTGCTTGCTAGCTGGAAGTGTCGACAACATATAAAATTCTATGTACTAACATTTTAGATTGTGAACAGTATTAAATCTTAATTGAACCAAGTTGGTTTACATGATGAAGCCACATCCCATTAACTACTTATTATTTTAGGGTTTACAACAAATGAATAATATAATTTATCCAAATAGATTTTCTTTAAAAAGGCATTAATTAATTAACTAAGAAAACAATTACATTACAATTACAATATATGTAATTACATTACAATTACAATATATTAGTTTGTAAAGTTTAATGAATAGTATTCATCCCATTTACTAGGTGCCACGTGGCACCGAGCTATTAGTCTACGCTTCTTTTTTACATTTCTTTTTTACATTTTTTAAGGCTTTTGGCTATGTGGCGCTGGGTTTTTTTTTTCGTTCTTTTTTACGTCTGTTTAAGGATTTGAGGTTTAAGGTTTAGTCTTTTGGCCTTTTTTTTATTTCCTTTTTGACATTTTTTAATGGTTTGGGGTTTAGACATCGCCGTACTATTATCGTTTGGGGTTTACACGCCTGGCCTATTTGGTTTTCTTTTCTATTTTTTTAATGTTTTTAGGGTTTAAGATTTAGAGTTTAGTGTTTAGGGTTTAGACGCCGGGCTTCTTTTTTTTTTTGACGTTTTTTAGGGTTTATGGTTTAGGATTTAGAGTTTAGTGTTTAGGATTTAAATGTCGTTCATCAGAGTTTTGACGCTACAAATTCGAGTTGCTTTGAGTTTCGACGCCGCCGCAACGCGCGGCTGGTCAAGACACTAGTTAATAAAACAAACAGAATTGTTCTATTTGTTGAGTATTAAGAAACCTTTAGTCCAAACGAAAACCAAACATTATATATTTTACATTTTATATATTTCTTTATCAAGTCGCATGTGTCGCCTCCGTAACGCGCGACGGGTTAAAAACACTATTTTTATTTGACAATACAAAGTCGACTTAGCCTACGTTTTGACCCCGCCGCATGCCGCCGCAACGCGGGACGGGTAAAAAACCACCAGCCATAACACAATATATAATGGTCGTATAACACAAATGTCACACGTGGTGTCTAACACACACTTTCTTCCGTCGTGTGCCGTGCTTTGCGCCTACAAGTAAAACATTTGCTTTGCGCCTAAAACTAATGAATAGGTGTATCAATTTGTGTTATGTGTAATACGTTGTCGCGTCCACATGTCCTTCTATTAGAATATTAAATTAAATGTAAAATATTATAAGAGTCAATGGTCTTTATTAGGTTGATTAGGAAAGTCAATGATCTTTGCTAGGTTGACTAGGAGAGTCAATGGTCTTCATATGTTACCTATATTTCTCTCCTTGTATCTCGTCTATTCATCCCTATAAGAAGAGGGACATTGTACAAGATTATTTGATTAATACAATCAATACCATTGACTTACACCTTCGTATATCCCCATACGTAACACAGGGGTAATCTACTGGTTATCGTGATACGTTGTCGCGTTCACATGTCCTTCGTATATCCCCGTACGTAGCATGGGGTAATCTACTAGTTATCGTTTATACAATCATAAACAAAAAGAACAGTATTAAAATTCTCATGAAAACAAGTATATATAGAGTTTATTTCTTTTATAATAATTTTAAAAGTTAAAAAAACTCAAGGCCAAAAAATCTTGGATGAATTATTTTATCTTTCTTTAAGTCTGCATTCAAAGAGATAGTTCACTCTAAACAAAAAAATCCATGGAGTTCCAACTCTCACTATCAGCTAACACAGCAACCACTTATTTTTCTGTTATTCTACTAGCTTTCCTACTCCACATCATCAACATAAAGAGGTCAAAGAGAGGGAAGAACAGAAAGCCTCCACAAGCAAAGGGCGCATGGCCTATAATTGGACACTTACACCTTCTTGGCGGACCTGAGCTAACTCACAAGGTACTAGGTGATATGGCCGATAAACACGGCCCTATTTTCACTATCAAACTTGGTGTTCACCAAGCTTTGGTGGTGAGTAATGGGGACATAGCTAAAGATTGCTTTACTACAAACGACAAGGCCTTTGCTAGTCGAACTAAAGCTGCCGCAATAGAGCTCATGGCATACAACTATGCCATGTTCGGCTTTGCTCCCTACGGGGAGTACTGGCGAAAGTTGCGAAAGATACTCATGCTAGAGGTTCTTTCTCAACGACAAGTTGAGTTGCTTGAACATGTTCGAGTTTCAGAACTTAGAGCATCCATAAAAGATATATACGAAGCGTGGGTACACAACAAGAAGTGTAACAATTTAGATATGGTGAAGGTGGAGATGAGTCAATGGTTTGGGAACTTTGTGTTAAACATATTGGTTAGAATCAATTCAGGAAAGAGGTTTTCTCCCAATGATGAAGAAGGGGTTAGATTTCAAATGGTAGTAAAGAAATATTTCGAGTTGTTAGGGGCATTTGTGGTGTCTGATTATATCCCTTATCTCAAGTGGTTGGACATGGGTGGATACAAAAAAGAGATGAAGCAGACAGGGAAAGAATTGGACAACTTTTTTGAGGGATGGTTAAAGGAGCGCAGAATACAGGTAGGATCAGCACAGAAACTTGAAGGTAGTCAAGTGTTCATAGATGTACTCATTAACATTCTTCAAGGTGCTTCAGATGACGAATTCGCCGGTTTTGATCACGATACGATTATAAAATCCACATGTCAAGTAAGTGTGTCTCACAAAGATACTAGAGAACACTAAATTATCATCACAACACAAATAACTTTTTTTATCAATTGGTTCAACTCATGTGTTACATAAAAACCATCAAACTAATTTGTTCATATATATATGTTTAATTTTGTACCATTTATTTACACATATATGGGTTATATATAAGTATATAATTAATCTAAACATTTGTATACATTTTTTTATGAATCTTATGATAGAGTAATGATAAATAATAAATAATAAACATTAAATTTATATACATAATTTTCTCTTCTAGGTTTTAGATTTTCATTGTTTTCTGCATTGATTGCAACATGTTGTTTGCCTAAAAGGGCCTCATACTTTCAATATAACAGCAACTGCTAGCAGCAGGCTTGGACACAACAGTAGTGACATTAACATGGGCTTTATCGTTGCTGCTAAACAACCCAAAAGCACTAGAGACTGCCCAACACGAAATTGATGAACACGTTGGAAGGGACAGACTGGTGGAGGAGTCGGACACAAATAACTTGATCTATCTGGATGCCATCATCAAAGAAACATTACGCTTATACCCAGCTGGACCTCTTTCTGTTCCTCACGAATCCATTGAGGACTGCGTTGTGGGCGGCTACAACATCCCAAAAGGCACACGTTTGCTAGTAAATCTTAGGAAAATGCATCGTGATCCTAACGTATGGTCAGATCCTAATGACTTTCAGCCAGAAAGATTCTTAAACAGTAAAAAGGATATTGATGTCAAAGGAAAACATTATGAATTGCTTCCGTTTGGTAGTGGTAGAAGAATGTGCCCTGGTGTTCCATTCGCCTTACAGGCTTTGCGCCTAACATTAGCAAGTTTGATACAGCAGTTTACGCTCAAAAGTCCATCAAATGAACCTGTTGATATGAGTGAAAACCCTGGGTTGACTAGCACCAAAGCAACATCACTTGAGGTCCTCCTTGCCCCTCGTTTATCCTATAACATGTATCAGTAAACTAGCAAAGCGACCGATATTGGACATAAAAATCCGCATTATACATTTACATATGCTTTGAGAATGTGTCAAGTACTTACTTAATTGTACTAATATATATTATAAAGTAATGTGATGCATTTGGTTAATCTTCTGTAGGAAATGTAGAAATAAAGTTGTGTGAGGTTCTTTTCGCTTCAGTGAAACAATTACACATAAATCATGTATTTCTGAACTGGTGATGCCCATATAATACAAAAGTGTGGATGTGTTTAACTTTCGCCTATGCAACATTAGCCAGGTAAATTGTGTGGGTATGGGGGGGTTTAGACTACGGGTCAAAACGGGTTTGGGTTAATACGTGTTCTAAGCAAAATAAATTCAAACAGGTCATTTTAGAAAGTAATAAATTGGTTCGTTTCAAAATGAGTTTTACCAAAATGCAGTCAGGTTGCAATGGGTCGCTTTAGAGGGTGTTTGGGATTGAGTTGAAAAACAACTTATTGACTTCTTCAAAAAGCCAAAAAGCCAATAACTTGTTTGGCTACAGCAGAAGCACTTTCTGTTTTTATTTTGTTACGTCATTTTCAACGCATTTCCTACGAAAACATGGTGTAGGAAATTTGTGACCCATTTTCTACGCAATTTATTAAGTATTTGTGGATATATTGTGTCGCAAATTTGCTAAAAAAATTATAGTTTTTTTGTCGTCACAAATGAGTAGCAACTTTGTTAAAATTTATGACGCATTTTTTTCCGTAAGAAAATTTTGTAGCAAAATGCCACTTTTCTAGTAGTGACGGATAATAATGGATGTTAATTGGTTATATTTGGGTGTAGTAGCTAGACTTACATTGGCTGGTACCGATTTAGCACATAACGACATTGACACAGAAAGAAAATAGCCAAAAAGCAAAATTGTGATATACCTAATCTATTATCTATTATCTATTATCTATTAATCTATACATCTAATAAACAAAAGTCCATGAGGACACTTGGCACTCCCACATTCATCCTCAATTGTGTAGCCAATCAACTAATGCCAAGTGTCTCATTGTGAGAATTTATAAAAATTTTCTTTTTTCTAAAAATCAAAAATCATTAATTAAATTAGGTCAATCAAATTAAATGAGGTCAATAAATTATAATTTACCTTTCTAGATTAAAGCAAATACGTTTTCTTTAAAATATCATATACCTCCAGATTAATCCATCTTTCCCAAATCTTAAAACCCTAATCCTATACAAATCATTGAATCATTCGTCTCCTTCATTCTTCTCTGTCGATTATTAGGTAACAATCGTATAAGCTTATGTGTGGTTTTGTCTTTTGAGAAAGTATATATTTTTCAAGAAACGGACCTGGAAGTTTTATGCCAATTTATCATTGTTATTTCTTTCCTCTAATCAAGATGTTTTGAATGGTATCTATCAACTTTACGTATCTTTATATGAAACAACCTGCTTTATTATTATTTTATGATTTGTGCAGATTGAGTAGTGGATCAGAGAATATGAGAAGCTTTGATTAATTCTCTTTACATTTCTCATAATCTTTTAATTATCTTATCGCATTAACATGTTAGGTCCATGATCTTAGTAACTACTATGTATTGGCTGAATTTTTGAATGATGGTGTACAGTTCGATTCAAGGATCTTCTAATAGACCCATATGTTAACCTGACCGATCTAATTAAATCTTGTGGAGATGTATGTGGAATCGTGTACTACTTTGAACGTACAACGCGTGATGATTTGGCTTCTCATTTATCAACAAATGGAATTTCTTGTGCTGGTACTATGTTTTCATCTCTCTTTGACTAAATCTTGAGGTGTCCTCACAAACATATTTGTTTTCTTGATTTGCTTTCAGCATACCATGCAGGGTTAAACAATAAATTACGGACCTCTGTTTTGGATGATTAGATTTTCGCCAAGACACAAGTTGTAAATGGCTATTGTGGCTTTTGGGTATGGTTAATAATTTACTATATTTAAATGATACAAATAAACATGAGTTTTTATTCATGTGTAATTCCTTTTCTTTTAAGTTTTTAGCTTCCTAATTTTCTTTTTGTTATTGTTTAGATCTGATAATCCATTTCATATTACCTAAGTTTCAAAATATTGATCTTCATATCGTTCAATTGGTTCCTGTTCTTATTATAATCTTGATTTCTATTTTTATTTTTGAAGGGAGATTATATAAAACAGAGGAGATTAAAATTACGTATAGATTCAATAATACCACAACTTTTTCATAATTTTTCAATTTTGTTCTTTGGATTTTTCAATCGTTGATATTCCAAATAAATTACCCAATCGTTCTTCTTCCTTGAGGTTGAGTATTTATATTTCAAGTTTACCGTTCACAACGGTCAAAATCTATTTTCAAAACGGTCAGCATCGCCTCTCCTTTCCGTACACAATAAACGGTCATTATTCTTTACCAGATCGTCCTTCACAAGTTTTTCCGGCGACAGTTCCTTAACCATAACCCAGGTGCACTCGATCCTAAACATTTTTACATTTTTATTTTTATTTAACATACATAGTTTTTATATATTGTAGTGTTTGGGTGTCACTGACGTTTTTAGGTGTTTGTGTGTTTAATCTGACTGATTGGGTGATTCGTTGCAACCATAGAAGATAGGAGTCGTGATGGTTACTTGAGATCGTGTCCAAGGAAGAGAGGTGTAGGCAAGGGAATGGATAGAGGGTATAGGTTGCGTGTTGCCTCTTGGAATGTAGGAACTCTTAGTAGCATAGTTGTCAAAAGCGCTCGCCTAGGGCGCCTAGGCGATGAAATTCCTAGAAGCGACCCTAGGCCGCTTTTCTCTCCTAGATAAATAAAGCAATGATTTTTTTTTTTGATAGTTCAGGTTTTACTTCATCATATTAGTTTATTTTTTTCATCTATGTTATCATCATTAATAATAATGGATATTATTTGTTTATCACTGCAGAATGGTTCACGTTTTGGTCTTGTGTTGTACATCTAGGGGGTGAACGGTGGCGGCGGTATTATTAATATTTTTCAGTTTTTACGTTGGTCGATGATTATTATACGCCACCTTTTACATCTGTTGTTCTTGTGAATTGTTTTGCTATTAGGCGGCTTTTAATACACGAGTTTTTTTCATCTCGATATACAGGACGGGCAATTATTAGCTTCAATCCCAGAGACGGTTCACCTCACGGTAAGAGTTTCTAATCTTCTTTATTTAGTTGTTCATCAATATTTCCCATGCTCATGTTATGAATTACATTCAATTTACCTCTAAAACGATTATTAGGTTCAGTTATAGATAATAATAATGTATTGTTTTTGGATTTATGCGTAAATTTATAAAGAAAAAATGGTTTGGAAAACAAAGTCTTCAATTTGGGTCGTTTTTAAAAGGTGTTGTTAAAACGGCGTTAGTGGCAATTTGTTAAATGTGTCATATTCCAAGGCTGTTTTTTATGTTCATGCTTTGTATGATAGAGATATTGATAAATTGAAGATATGTCACGTTTTCACGTTTTAGTCTTTTTACTTCTTTTTTTAAAAAAAGAGCAAAAAAATGAGAATGAGAAAGGAAACTGACGTAAATTAGGAACTCATTAAATTTCCTTATTACATTCAAATTACTCACTTCCTAAATTTAGTATAATTTAAATGTTTTTTATTTTAAAAAAAAAAATAAAAATCGGGATTACAATGTTACGCAAGTTATTAAACACTTTGACCGAAACATTAATGAATGATTTTCGATTTTTAAAAAATTATTTTTTTATAAAAACATTAATGACTATTTTTTGAATTTTAAAAATAGAATAGTCATTAAATGTTTTTTATTTTAAAAAAATTAAAAATCTGGATTATAGTGTTTAGGAAAGTTATTAAACACTTTGACCGAAACATTAATGAATGATTTTCGATTTTAAAAAATATTTATTTTTATAAAAACATTAATAACTCTTTTTTGACTTTTAAAAATAGAATAGTCATTAAATGTTTTTTTATTTTAAAAAAAGTAAAAATTTGGATTATAGTGTTTAGGAAAGTTATTAAACACGTTGACCGAAACATTAATGAATGATTTTCGATTTTTAAAAAATAAATTCTTTTATAAAAACATGACTCTTTTTTGAATTTTAAAAATAGAATAGTCATTAAATGTTTTTTATTTTAAAAAAAATTAAAAATCTGGATCATAGTGTTCACAAAAGTTATTAAACACTTTGACCGAAACATTAATGAATAATTTTCGACTATTAAAAAATAAAAAATTTTATAAAAACATTAATGACTCTTTTTTGAATTTTAAAAATAGAATAGTCATTAAATGTTTTTTATTTTAAGAAAATTAAAAATATGGATTACAGTGTTTAGGAAAGTTATTAAACACGTTGACCCAAACATTAATGAATGATTTCGATTTTTAAAAAATAAATTTTTTTATAAAAACATTAATAACTCTTTTTTGAATTTTAAAAATAGAATAGTTATTAAATGTTTTTTATTTTAAAAAAAACAAAAAATGTGGATTATATTGTTTAGGAAAGTTATTAAACACGTTGACCGAAACATTAATGAATGATTTTCGATTTTTAAAAATTAATTCTTTTATAAAAACATGACTTTTTTTTGAATTTTAAAAATAGAATAGTCATTAAATGTTTTTTATTTAAAAAAAATTAAAAATCTGGATTATAGTGTTTAGGAAAATTATTAAACACTTTGACCGAAACATTAATGAATAATTTTCGTTGATGTAAAATAAAAAAATTTATAAAAACATTAATGACTCTTTTTTGAATTTTAAAAATAGAATAGTCATTAAATTTTTTTTATTTTAAGAAAATTAAAAATCTAGATTACAGTGTTTAGGAAAGTTATTAAACACGTTGACCCAAACATTAATGAATGATTTCGATTTTTAAAAAATAAAAAAACATTTATAAAAACAATAATGACTTTTTTTTTAATTTTAAAAATAGAATAGTTATTAAATGTTTTTATTTTTAAAAAAAATAAAAATTATGGATTATAGTGTTTAGAAAAGTTATTAAACACCCGGCTGTGGAGTAGTCCGGGAAGCAAAATGTGGAAGAAGATTTACACAATGTGGGGTTAGCAACTATTTCACAAATATGGAGCGTATAATTAGCATTTAACGTTAGTTACACAATATTGGAAACATCTAATGTTAATAATTATGATTACTATTTAATTAATAATCTTTAAACATAAAATTATTAATCATATATAAATACATTTATAAATTTATTTTTAAACATTCAAACTCAAAATTTAAAAAAAAAAATCCAGTTTTTAAAATTAATGACATTTAAACACAAAATAAATGCTGAATTATTTGATTTGTCACATTACTATTTTTAGCGTATAAATAGCATCTATAAGGTAATAGTCGGTTAAAATTATTGAGTAATGCTCCTTGATATGATACATGGGTCACTTTAGATAATGTTCCTTCCTATAAACGGGTCAAATAAGGTAATAGTCGGTTAAAATGTTGTTTTAGTGGTGTAGGTTCATGTTTGTTTACTTATAAATCGGTCGATTTGGGTAATGTTCAACTTTTCCAATGGGTCAAATAGGGTAAAAGTCGCCAACAGTGTGTTTATGGTGTTTTGATTAGATTGATGTTCCTTTTAGTTATACATAGGCCATAGGTGAATTGGGGCAATCTTCCCTTTTCTTAACGGGTCGATTTGGGTAATGTTTGCCTTTTCAAATGTGTCAAATAGAATAAAATATGCTCGAAGCTTTTTTAGCGGGTCGATATGGGTAATGCTCATCTTCTCAGACGTGTCAAATTAAATTTTGAAATTTAGGTGTTAGTTAGTTTCTTATTTTCATTTTTATTACTTTCTTATTGTTGAATATGCCATAAGTCTATTTTTAACACATACCATTTAAGTCGCTTTATTCAGGTTGGATTGTATTTAAGAAACCCTGTATTCTCACATGGCCAGCTTTCTGTCGCATTGTCAAGAGTTAAAAGCAGGGCAGGCGTGAAGTTACTTATACTTGATGCTGGTGGGAAAGTGATGACTAAAACAAAAAATGTGGTTTATAAGGAAATTTTCAGCGATATTTGAATAGATGTGTATTCGTTGCTTTTAAATTTTAATAAAATGTTTCTACTTTATTTTTCTTATACGTTATACTACTCCAAATAATCGTACGTTGTTGAACTGCGTGTCAACGCGGGCAAATATCTAGTATATATAAAAGAAAATGCATATGCTGACGTGGCGTGCAATGGAGGCCTCAACCCCCCCCCCCCATTGAATGTGCCACGTGGCATAATGAGGTGAGGATTTTATTATTTTTGAATTTTTTTCGTTATGTATATATTCATCATTCTCCCCCAAAACCCTAAAAAGCTTCCACCAAATCTCCCCCACCTCCAAAACCAACTCCACCCTAAAACTAATAACCTCAATAGCAACTTTCATGGCGGCATCTGGCTTGCCCATCAAGGCACCTCCGAATGCGAACGCTTCCTCGACAAACCCGTCATCGCACTTGGAGTCTTCCTCATGATCGTCTCACTCGCTGGCCTTATAGCGCGTGTTGTTGCGTGACGTGGTTGTTATGGGTCTACCTTCTTGTCATGTTTCTCCTCATCGTTTTATTGTTTTGCTCCGGTCATTGAATTTTCCTGCTGTCTTTTTCTTGCCACCCACAACGTCTAGCATGGTGTTATGTTTTAGGGTTTTTTATAACAATTATTATATTCTTTTTTAGGTTTATTTCCAACCCCACTTTTTCGTCGCCGTTCAACCTCTTCGATCAATCAAACCCTCTCGATCTGTACAGGTAATTTCAAAATCTCCTTTTATTATTATTATTATTATTATTATTAATCATTGTTTTGTGTGTTGTTGTAATGTTCATTTAGATGTATTTTTGTTGATCGTTTTAATACCTGTTAACTTACACATATTATTGTATTCACCAATGGCCATCCACGACCCTAACAAGTAAGTAACATCATTGTTGTCATTACGCGTTACCACTTTATTGATAACACGTAAGCAAATAGAATATATGCATCATCATTTATAGATAAAATTATTAAATCATCATCTGTTTACAGAGATGTGATAAGTTTTTGAATGATTACAAATTCCAACTTAAGTGATTGTTTAGTTGATTAAGTTAGGAATTATATGAGTCATTAAATGTGATGAGTTTTTGAATAGTTGCAGCTTATTTAAGCGATTGTTTAGCTGATTATTGATTAGGTTTTAGGTTTGGAAATATAAGTTATTATTGATTAGAATATTATAGATATGCAATGATTGAGATATTGTTAAGGTTAGCATTCAATGGTAGCCTTAGCCCCCTTGAATGTGCCACATGTGATGCATTCTTTTTAAAAAAAAATTTATTTTTGTTTTTTAAATAAAATTAAATCAGATAAAACCCTACCTATCATCATATATAATCTCTATCATCTCACCCTAAACCCTAAAAATCTTTGTTATTATCGTTTCCATCTCTCAAAAACCTAATTGAAAACAACAGAAAGATCAAGCATTTGTTTGTTTGTTTCTTGGAGTGCGTGTTAAAGACAGACAGAGTAGCGCAATTGGTTAGAGCGAACTCAAGGTTAGTGTTTTTTTTCCTCAATTGCTCAATATTTTTTTTTCCTTTTGACTTCATACAACGATATCCAATAGGAAGCATACAAGGTTAGTGTTTTTATTAATTCTTCTAAAGCTCATAATATACTTTAATTTGTCTTCACTGTTGTGCATAAATTGATGGTTAAATATCTCAGATGATGATCAAACAATTGTCCCCTGCTATGTATTAAGATCTAAGACTTTTAATACCAATATGACATCTTTGTTCCTTTTGAGTACATATCACATGGGCTAATTTTTTTGGCACTTGAAAATTAGTTTAAGATTTGATTTCATATCAATTGTGTATCTATATTCTTTTGTCTAACTATAACATGAAACCATTATAGTTGTTCATTGGTTGGATTTAACATAGTACTATTAAGTTGTTTATCAATTGTTAACTGTATTCTTCTAACTACTCATAAATATGTCACACTTTTTTGTTCATTGGTTGGTTTAGTAAGCATAGTACAGTTAAACCATTTTAGTTGTTGACTGTTCAGGTTTTATTAAAAGAATACACTTGTGTTGAATTATTATTACAAGTGATTGTTTAGTTGATTAGGTTTTATATTAGGTTAGGTTTAAGGTTATAGGAGTGATTAGAATGCCATAAACATGCAATGATTAAATGCGAGGGATTAGAGAGACGTGATAAGTGTTTGAATTGTTGCAACTTAGTTTAGTGCACTACTAGAAAAAAGGCCTTTCTTGACACGCAATGCATGTCAAGAAAGGGGTCTGATGACAAGAAAAAAAACGTCAAGGATGGCGGTGTCATAAATTTAATATGACATATTTTTGCGTGTCATCTGTTTATGACACACATTTATGACAGCATTTAGTGACATACGTTATGACACTTTTTAATGACACTTTTTTATGACAGTTTTTGTTGACATTTTTTCAACACATATTATGACATAATTTTATGACGTTCTTTTGCGTGTCATAAATTTATTAATTTAAAAAAAAATTCCTGTAAAATTACATATTTACCCTCCTGGATTTATAGCTATTTTATTATATGCAAAATAATTAGCAAACTAATAACAAAAACATCATTTCATTATATAATCCGAGACGTTTAACGTTTACAAAAATATTGTATCGACATTACATTGCCTTCAAACAAAAAAGTTTGGATCATTTGAAAATAAATGTTGCGGCGTAGCCTGACCATTCTTCGCGAACGGCATCCATGTCTTCATCCCCGTAATTCGATGCCATTTTTCCCTTGTCTCTTCAAATAACACCTGTAAGCATCTTTATGTTAAATTGGACAAGAGAAAGAGAAATATTTTAGTAAATATCATTCTTCATTATTTGTTATATATAAAAAGAAATGATTATGTAAAATACATAAATGCAAAGGTGTTTTAGATGACATTTGATTCTGGCTTTATCTTTATTAATTTTCTTTTTTTTTATAAGAATTTGAGTGAGATTGGAACATCAATGATTAAAAACAGGCAACTGACCCAAAAACAGGTTGTTTTCTGTGTTGCTAATAACGAACCTATATGTTTGGTAACCTACCGAAAAGGCGTAAACACCCCTAAATTCTAAAAACTTGAAAATAATTTACCCAACTATGAAACTGTGTAAGAGTAGAGATGGGAATGCATACCTAGTCTTAGTTCTCTCACCCTAGCAAAAAGACCAATCACATCTTCCTTCTGTTTCAGCCCAGTATAATGAATCCATCTCGAATATAGCAAAAGTGTTTTCGCAACATCACGATTCTCATTGGATGTTTGAGTGTTGCACGGTAAAGCTGGTTGGTTTATAGGAACCAATGAGAGGCTAGTAATTGATGACATTGCGGCAGAGCCAATCACTTCAACAGGCATGTTTATTAGTGATTGTTGCAACTCTGCTATAGCACCATCAGACCGCCTGGTACTCCATAGAAGCTTAGCCTTTTCCATGTGAACATTAGCTGCACCTGATGCCCTGGCTTCCAAAATGGCTCGGTTAGCCGTCTCATAGTGACCAGCCGAACGACATAGTTTTGCATATTGTATCCAACAGTTTCCAACTTGAGCACCAAGACCACTAGCACCAAAAACCAGCCTCCGAAAAGCCAAAAGTGGTTCGCGTGTCCAGAGAGACGGTTGGGTAAGCCTGAGCCGATTGTCCCAGTTTTCAGTTACTTGTAAGAATTCTGGTTGACCAACACAAGACTTTTCCAAGAAAGATTCACCATTAAGAACAGAGTGGAAATCCTCAAGTTCCTGTAGCACATGAAGCTTGACAACAAAAGGGTATGCTCGTGTATAAGAATCCATGCCAGCAGCAGCTAGAGGAGCAATGAGAGCTTGTTTTGATAATGCAATTTTCTCACCAACAGAAAACTGATCTTTCATTCTCATTGCTCTAAGGATCTTGGCAACATCCATGTCGAATGAAGCATTACTCTCAGAGCTACTACAAAGTAAACCTTCTTCATCAGCACCATCAAGATATTCATCAGTTAAGTCCCATCTGCCAAGCCTCCAAGCTGCCTGAACTCCTTGCATACACCATGTCTTTTTGTATTGAGGAATCCCAGATATTAATCCATCAACATGCGTAACCACTGCCTGCAGATGACACATATTGATCAAACAATTAAGAACATCTGAATGCCTCTGAACAGAAGTTGATTCCATCTATAAAGCCTGTTCACATGAAGTCAAAACTTCAGCCCAGTTTCCAGCTTTTTTATTTATTAGTTAGAAGCTGATCTTGCAAGCTTTTTGATTTACGTAAAGATGCTAAACCCGACAAACCACTGTCCAAGATTATCGAGAAGAGTAAAAATAGCTTGAATGCAAACTTCACTTTGACCAGAACTATTCTCAGAAGCTGCAGCATTAAGCACTGAAAGAATTTCTTCTGTTATTCCATGGCGGGCCTCCTCGGTACCATGTAACACGGTATCTAATACCAAATACGGTAGCAGATATGTTGCGGTTTCATATCATGTCGTACAATACCTCGACACGCATTAAAAATGCTTGCTCGTGAACCGTTTGCATGCACGATAAGTTTTTTGACCCAATTGAAGAGCCATCTACGAAACGACAAAGAAGGCCGATAAATAGGACCAGAAGAAGCAGAATCAGAAACACTAGGGAGCTGGAACCTCGAGGTTAAACAAGGAGCAATTATCTCTTTAACATAATTAGAGAAACGGTCCCATAATCTCTAACCCCTCCCATCCATCTTAGTTGACTCGTTTACTTTTGACACTCTAGAAGCTGAAACATTCTCGTCAAGAGATGCCTCACAACCAGCAATCTTTAATATCTCCTGAATAGCTAGAGCAGCCGAGTCTTGAATTATGGTGTCAGGTGCTACTCTAAAAGCCCGAGCCAAATGCTTATGGATCAACTCAAATATTAAATCGTCATCTGAACACGCGATTTATCAATTGCATGCATAAGAAGAACCATAAGTTTTGGTAAATACGTGCTGAGGTGGCAACCCATCATATTGATCAACATTTCTATACGTTTTGTCCCTTGTATTTGAAGCGAAATATCATCTGCGTGAAGCATCTTCCGATCAATGCTGTTAAGAAGCCCAACAAAATGATTCCTTAAAAATCCAGGAAGATCCTCATCTCCTGTCAAAATTTTTGCAATTTCTTTTATCATCTGAGGCACCCTTGAAAGCCTGTGAACCAACAAAGGAACAGTAAAGTACTAAAGTGAATAAAGCAACAAAGTTTATTTAATTAATTTCTCACTCTCACCAAAAGAAAACTAAAAATTTCATTTGAATAAGGTTTATAGAAAAAAAACTGTGTCATCAATGAAGTTCGCTATGAACGTTTTTAATTTATTTGAAATGAGCAATGACAAGAAAAAACTTCCTAAGATAATTATGAAATTGTAGTGCAGTTACACTATCAAACACATAATGAAGACAAGAACTGCTAAAACATAGTGCACATGTTTAAGAAGTTAGAAAGATTCACAGGTTTGTTTATTTCCTGAATATGACACAAAAGAGTCATGCAAATTGGAGGAAAGAGAGTTAGTAATCTGAAGACATGCTGACTACTAATTTGGACAGGCGAGTAACAGGCCATAACAGGTTGACTTTTTCATAACGGTATTGGTCAAAAAAGGTCAGAACATATTGGGTTAACCTGTAAACACTTTTAAGCATTTTATAAACAATTAACGTGTTAATTATGATTACACAAACAATGTTATCTCTTTAACATAATTAGAGAAATGGTCCCATAATCTCTGACCCCTCCCATCCATCTTAGTTGACTCGTTTACTTTTGAAACTCTAGAAGCTGAAACATTCTCGTCAAGAGATGCCTCACAACCAGCAATCTTTAATGCCTCACAACGGCTCCAAGCAATCCTAGACAATCAGCACAAACCAACTTTAGCCGTTGTCCGACTACAGTTCTCGATTCTTCTGCACATCCTCTAAGTAAAGATGTAATCAAAGAGCTCAAAACATCCATATCTGAATCCCCTTCCCTGTGAACCATAACTGTGACTTCGTCCCTTTTCAATTTTAGCAGTTTACTTAACTCACAAGCTACCATATACCTAACATTTAAGCTTTCATGGTTCAAACCATCAACAACATCTAGCAATTGATCCTTTAAAGTCATGGCCCCACGTGCTTCTTCTATTACCTTGTTCACTTCTGCAAGGGCAGGAATGTTGGGCAGAGGAGGAAACTCATAGATATTATGTTTTAAAAAATCCATATAAAACATGACCGAAACCGAAACATCCATAATGTATAGACAAACTAATTGAGCTTAAAATACCTAATTGAGCCTAAAATACCTACACAAACAGTAACATGCCTTTCAACCACCATATTAATATCAACATGTAAAAACAAACTAATTGAGCCTAAAATACCTAAAATAGGTCACAAACTGATGCTAACCACAATATAACAACAAACTGAATCTAGCAAGGAGATATCCAAACAGGTCAGAATTGGAACTTACCGAGCACAAATAGGTCAGAATTGTAACGAGCCGACGAGCAGGAGCAGAACGAGGTGTAATGTTGATTTATCAATATCTTTCATCAATAAGAAACACTAACTAACATCATAATATGGAGTATTATCCCAATTAAAACCCTAAATAACGAATTAAAACTAAAAATAAACAACAAAAACAGGAGAGAGGATACAGAAAACTTGAACTAACAAAACTGATAAAAAAAACTTATAATAATCAGAGTTGAGAAAGAAGCATACAAAAATGGTGATGAACAGCTTCCTCTTTCGGCTGCAGGTTAGGGTTTCAGCTTCCTCTTCTTAACCGATGTGGAGCAGGTTAGGTTACATTCACGAGCAGGTTAGGTTAGGTCACGAATCAAGTTAGGGTTACATTCACGAGCAGGGATGAAATCTGCAGGTTAGGGTTTCAGCATCTCTTTACGAATCAGGGATGAAATCTGCAGGTTAGGGTTTCAGTATTCCTGAAATCAGCGATGAAATGTGCGAGCGAGAGATGAAATCAGCGTTTAAATCTGCAGTTTAAGGGATGAACGAGTTTTATTTCTGAAATCTTTTGAGAGAACGGAAGGTTTTAGGTGAGGGGTTTGATTAATTTGAGAGAGAGAAGGGGAAGGTTTATGGAAAAAGTGCGGGATTGAAAACTTTTGAGATTTTAGGTGACAAAAATCATGACACGCGATTTCAAAACTGTCATGTTTTTTTATTTTATGACGGTAAATTATTGACACGTGTAAAAAAACGTCAAGAAATTATCACTTTTTTTCCAAAGATGACATTTTTTTTATGACATGCACTTTTGCATGTCATAAAATGTGGCATGTCATAAAAAAAGTGTCAAGGAAGACATATTTTCTAGTAGTGGTGATTGTTTAGTTGATTAGGTTATAGGTGAGGGAATATGGGAGTGGTTAGAATGTTATAAACATGCAATTATTGAATGTGAGAGATTAGAGAGATATGAATCATGTGATAAGTTTTTGAACTGTTGTAACTTACTTAATTAAGTGATTGTTTAGTCGATTAGGTTTTAGGTTAGGAATTATAGGAGTAATTAGGATTCTATAAACATGCAGTGATTAAAAGTGAGAGATTAGAGAGGTGTGATAAGTTTTTGAGTGGTTGCAACTTGCAACTTAAGTGGTTGTTTAGTTGATTAGGTTAGGAATTATAGGAGTCATTAGAATGTGAGAGATTGGAGAGATGTGATGAGTTTTCAAATAGTTACAGCTTGCTTAAGTGATTTTTTAGCTGATTAGTGATTAGGTTTTAGGTTAGGGAATATAGGAGTTAGTACTCATTAGAATACTATGGACATGTAGTGATTGAGTGTGAGAGATTGGAGAGTTGTGATTATGTTTATGTAGTTTGAGACTTTGAGTAGATTTTTGCTAGCAATAAGTTTTAATTCATTTGTATTGATGTTAAATAACAATTAGTAAATGACTATTGGTAACTGATAAGTTGAATTTTGGTTCATGATGTTTGAATTAGAATATTTGCTATATTTGAATTAAAATTTGTCTATTCGTTTGAATGGAGAGAGGTACAAAGTGAAATTTTAATTTAACTAAGATTGATTATGTTTAAGTTATTTACTCTTTTCATTTGTTTACTAATATTATGTGAGGTATAAAATTGAGTGAATTGGATAGGCTGTGTAACAGGTTAAAATGATAATTTTTTATTTGGGTCGGGTTGCCTTAAGAATTTCAATGAAGTTTATTAGGTTTTATGCATTAAACAAAAGGACACTTTAGAATTTTGCTTATTATTTATCAGTCAATGGAATACTTAATGGCGTGATAGCTTAGAAGTTACATTCAAATGTATCCAAATATGATTGTGTAGAGGTTGACATGAAGTAAATGAACTCTTAATTTTGTTTTTCATATTTATACCTTCTTTATTTTGTAAGTTCTATTGGCAAATGACAAAGAGTGTTGCATTGCATGAATGTCCTGTAGTTGAATGCTGATCCGTGTGACTGAGTTTACATTTGGTATGTTTTCTTCTTTTATCAATTTTTATTAAGTCATATTAGATTTTTCAACCCCGGGATCTTCCCGGGGTAATCAGCTAGTTATTATATATAATTGAAAAGATTTAATAAGAGAAGTAGTGTGGGCCACGTGTTAGAGCGAAGACATTTTTTTTAACGGCCAACGAATCAATTTACGAGCACTCTCGGACACCCTTTTGGCGAATCAGGTACTCGAGAGTACCCTGGCCACCAATTGCCACCAATTCCCGGGAAAACCCGACCATTCACCCGCCCGAAGGCACGACAGTGAAATAATCGGTAAAACCGGTCTGGATCAGGACTCGAACCCAAGCCAATGGCTGGGTCATCCCTCATTTCCCCTCCACCAATGTCCTCCAAATGTAGCTAGTGGGAATTGAACCCAAGTCTCCCATAGAAAACTTTATGCCCTCAACCAACTAGGCTACAAGTGTTGGACCGATGAACAATTACACTCAATATTGGTGAATCTAGACTTGCTCTTTAACCATAGTAACGACCAAACTTTAATGTTCGCCACTACATCAATGACCTTAGAATTCTTGCCTTCGAAAACTTTAGAGTTACAAGCCTTCCGTATCGCCCAAACTGCAACCATAACAATACCATTGATCACCTTCTTGGCCCATTTGAATATAACCAAGTGCTTGTGCAACTGTAAGATGTCTTTAAAGTTGAAAATCATTGTCGGGTTAAAGCGACACCATTTGCCTACAAACGTCCATACGCCATAAGTGAAACCACACCCAATAAACAAATGTTGCTTATCTTCATTGTCTGCTGAACACAAGCTGCACAAGCTGTCTTGAATCGGAATTCCATGTCTCGCCAAAGAATCCTTGGTTGGAGTCCGATCTAACTCGGATCTCCAAGCACAAATATTTACTTTCAACGGTACCCAAGCAATTCATTTCATGAGATGGTCTCGGTGAATATCTTTACCTGTCCGCAACAGTTCTTTCACGTGAGCAACCGAAAATTATTTATACACATCATCGTCCCACACCCATTTATCCGCGGTGCCTGCAAAAGAACACATTGCGACTTTATATTCGAAAATCATGAAAACTAGGGGGTTTCAAAATCGCGCGTTGCGCGATTGTTTTAGGAGCCGTTTAGAGGATGCAGAATGATGTGGTTTGATTGTTTTATGTTGGTGTTGGCTGCACTGTTTTAATGGCATTTACATGATGGCGTTGGCTGTTTTATTGGAGACATGTTGGGTTCTAGAGTCGATGAAACATGTAGCAACATGAGTGCCTCGTGCCTAAGGAATTTATATGGCAGCCTGGGTGTTCCGAGCGTCTAAGTTGGCGCAAATGCATATATATATATATATATATATATATATATATATATATATATATATATATATATATATATATATATATATATATAGAGGTAATAATGTGGTTCTTGATGTGGTTGTTGAAACCATTAATGTGCCATCATCAACGACAACAAAAACTAAATAACTCCTCCCAAAACAGAATTGAGGTAAGGCAGACCATCATCGAGCTATTCACATGACAACAACAGAAACAAAATAACACTTCCCAGAATATAATTTGGGTTTGGAGTAATTGAAAACGAAACACAAATCCAAGCACCTTTCCGATGAACCGCATCTCACCATCACACAGTTAATAGCAAACTCCAAAACCAAAGATGATCAAACCTGAAAACCCAAAAAAAAAAAAAGAGAGACAGCCGACATGGAGAGAGGCGAGTGAGAGACGTCGTTGCCGTCAGATGGTAGCCGGAGCGCCAGTCCCATTTAAACCGGATAAAAAAAAACAGGGAACAGGGCCATACGACATCGCGACCGTCCCGTCATTCCTAATGTCTCACAATTTGTGTACACTGGCATCTGCAACATGTCATGTTAGAACACTGTGCACCGAAACAACTCAAAATATGTTGGATAAAAAGAGAAGACCAAAATTTTGAATAATATATGAATCTCCTGATATTACGCCCCACTTACGGTGTGCGCATATAATGTATATATGTGTGGCTCTCGGGGGGCAAAAGTAAAGTTGCACTAGTTTTAACGTTATTTTACTAATTTTTGTGAAAATAACGTTAAAAACGACGGACGGTTAATCATGCATCATGTGGTGGCGTTGATAGCCAAAAGACAAAGGGGTACATGCACAGATCGGGTTTGTCCCGATTGCTAAGTGTTATGTGCCTTATGTCCAAGGCTTGATACCAAACCACATCGAGCCGGGGGTCTCACTGGAAGCAGCCTCTCTATTCTTAGGGGTAGAGGTAAGGCTGTCTACATCTTACCCTCCTCAGACCCTACCTTAGCTTTGCTATAGGTGGGATTAACTGAGTATGATGATGATGATGATATGAATCTCCTGATATAGAAACCTCTTCTACTTTCAAACTGCAAGGTTACCAACCAAAGATCCAAATATTGAAAATAACCTTATGACACATGTGTCAAATTATTTTAAGATGATCATAGATGTATAACACACCAGTTATGGCTATAATTATTTTATTTGTTTCGATCCCTACGAGATTGAATCTGATCAATAAAGGGGTAGATGTTTCATGTACTATTCCATGGTAGAAGAGTCGGTTGATCATATATAGTTGGAGAATGTGAACAAACGGTTTATCGACTCGGTAAACGTCAAATAAAAAAAAGTCTTGAATATGTTACTTGATAGTCTTATAGACTATAGAAATCACATATGTTACTTGATAGTCTTATAGACTCAACATGATCAAATGTACTTGAAGAAAATTGTCTCAAATCCTACATGCAAACTAATAACTTGTATGAAAAAACACAATTGGACCAAATAATTTGAAGTAAAGGATACTTACTCAGATAAACCTTATCACATTCTTAAGCAGAGCAGCAACCAACTTTCTTGTTAGCATCCTCCTTTGACCCAACGTTAATGGTTTGCCCTTTAGGCAGCGCCGAAGGATCCTCACGTGCTTCAAGTGCTTTTCGGCTTACAACCTGATGTATATGTGTAAGAACCTCTGTTAAGGTAGTTTAAACATTCAACGCCTCGAGAGCTGATGTTTCCATAAAGTAAATGTTCTCCTTTTCCGCAAAAGTTTTTGCCTCCTCAAAAGTCAAAACGAAAATGGTCATAAAGATAGAGCAAAAATGGTCGTATGAGTTGTATGACCAGCCATATGGTGTGTAGAAATGAAAAAATAACCACCAACAAAGTCACACGGCCCGTATGACCATTTTCACCCCTACCATACGGCCCATATGATGCGACAAAAATACCTCTCTGATCCTATATTCCTATGTATCAAATACAAAAATACAGATGTCATAGATTGAGATCAAAGATCATAATTATCTTCATATGCAGCAAGTTTCCTGCATAATCGATATATATATATTGGTCCGTACACCAACTCATGATCTTGTCAAACCATATAATATCCAAGTCATCATACTCATAGGAAAACACATTTTAAAGAAGATGTAAAACATAGGACATTCTTCATGTTGATCAAAGATGAAATGATTATAGCATTGACTCACAGGGAGCGCTGAAAACATTCACCATTACCTCAACATAACTCCTTTATAACCTGCATATATAAAAGAAGGGAGTGATACAAAGAGAAATCAACTGAGGCCTCTTGCTTGTGCTGATGCCACCTGCTGGCCACATTGCAGTCCGAGATACCCCCTTCAAATCATAAAACATGCATACCATTTCCACATTGCAGGATCATAAATTTAGAAGCATATTAATAATAAAACCATAAAACTCTTAATCATTTTGTTAGTTTCACGGTGTTCAGGTTTCTCATAGGGTCACTTGATGTAGCAATGCCAGTGGTAGTAACTTTGGCCCGATTTCTTACAAATAGATTCATTGGTCTATTGACTATTGGGTTAAACGGGTCAAGTGGGTAAAAAATCACCGAAAGTTTATTTTTAAAGCATGTAACTTTTTGAGCCGCTTTGTTAAATGAAATAGCTTATTCCTTTAGAGTGTAAATATATAGTTTTTGTAATCATATTTGACAAACCATTATTTATAAAGGTTTTACTGGTATCACAATAATCTACACAACTACTACCTATTTTTTGACATTTTCATTCATTACTTAACCCACTCGTATTTTAATGTTTATATTTTACCTTTTCTTTTAGCATCGTTTGACTGTCACTAAATTACTGGTTTGCATCCAACATCCAAAGATGAGGCATGAAGAGCTTCAAATGTCAAAATGCTTGCTAATTGCAAATATATTATAAAGAACGATGTTATCAAACATGATGAGAATGACATGTATAATAGGAAGCTAGCCTATATGTAGAATGTCATCATTGAGTTTTGCTACTAACAGGCGTGAAGCTCATGTTAGGCTTTGTAGACCAGCACCAATAGTTGAAAGAATGATTCCTATGCATATGATTGTGGAAGATGGCCTTGCTGTTAATAATCTACAAGTAAAAAAAAAACTGAAAGTCCAGTTATTGCTTAGCACTTTGACTAATAATATTTTTAGTGAACTGAATAAATAAGTACATGATATGTACATATACAAAATTGATTAATAAATATACCCCAGCAAGAACGAAAGGCCCTCCTCCATAGGCATAAAGTTACTCTTGCTTCACTACAACAGTATCAAGTATCAATGTAGTAACATTTTGCATCTGCTTATGATTCAATAGCTTTAATTAGGCATCAAAATGAAGAGTAACAACAAAATAGAAAATAAAAAGGAGGAATGTTATCTGATACGAACATCCATTGTGGTACTTCTCTCTTCAAATAGCATCGACTTAAAATCGCCTCCGTTTTGATCTTACCTGCTAAGAAAATAATGAAATAAATAAACTCATAATTTCTACAGTTTTGCAGTGTATCCAAACACCCGCAAATCAAGGAATACTAAGTTGGAGTAGAAATGGTAAAATAAAAACCTTAAAACACATTGATTTTGTACAACCCAATATTCAAATGCACAAAGAAATCGATCTATACAATACAAGCAACTTCAATCAGGCTAAAGAGTTAGAAAAAGTCATACTCATTTGGATTTTGATTAAATCGAAGGCTTGAACCACATCATCTACGTGAAAACAAAGTGAGCAGAATTAACAAAAAGGAAGATGATTTGAAGCAATTAGCATGAGTTTTTAACCGAAAAACAATTAGCATTGTAAATAGTCACCATTGCCGCCATTAACAATCGGTATTGAAGATCTGCCACCATCGTTCGAAAACCCTAGACCAAAATAGGGGCAGAGGCGGCGACGAGGGCTAACCATGGCCACAACCATCCAGAAGCCAATCATAGGGAAAGAAGGAGGCGACGGATCACCGATTCCGGTTAACTGGAAAAGGAAGAGCTTTCAAGAAGAGAGAGAAACGGTGTTACGCTGAAAAAGAAAACAGATTTATTGTTTCAAAAAAGGGCTTATACAACATGCAGCCAAAGGATGGTTGAGTCAGCAGTTAACAAACGTGGAAACACCAAAATAAGGACACCTGGAAAGCATCATAAAGGAATATAAAAAAAACCGGATTCCATACACGACTCGAACCAGGGTCACACCCAACACAGAACAATGCTTCAACCATCTGTACCATAACGCTTTTTGTTAACGAACTTAAAACCATTAATATTTATTACCTTTCTGAACATGAAGCTGGAACTATTCATCAAAGTTGAAAAATAAACATATAGGATAATTACTTTACTTTAAAATCGAGGAATTCTATATATATATTAAACGGAGAGGTCATTTGAACTGTTGATTTAATAATATTTTATTTATATCCAGCTGCCCTTCGTTTTTACCGCTCCCTCTTCTGCGCCACCATCCTTTCTGCCTCTACCTTTTTTTCTTCCCTTTGATAACAGCTCCAACCATCATAATTGTAGTTATCTCATGTATGTTTCGGGGTGTTTTACTTGCCTATTACACCTGTATACATGTGTCTTCAAAGATTCAAAAAAATACACATAAATATATAGACAGAGAAACCTTCCAAGGTATGGAGTCATGACAGAGTGAGCGTCTAGCGCGTTAGCGTTTCCGGCTCTTCCCCATCCTCTGCCGCTTCAAACACCGTCTTCGCTTTATCCAAACAAGAGAAAGAGATCACAGAGATAGAGAAAAAGGGGCCAACGCCCGGCCACCGGCGCGTGCCCTGGTTCAGGGTGTTGAAGGTACCAACGATTTAAAAAGCCGATGAAGGTGAATCTGGTTCTAGCGATGGCTGTCACTTTAGAAATGAATATTAGTGACCTCACTAGGGTTCCAGCGAGATTCCGGCTACCTTTTTTACAGATTTCGGTTTAAAGTAACTTTGGTTTTCTTGAAGGTTCAAGGACTAACAATGGTCAAAATGATTTCGGTAAAGGTAAATTATTTAGATTACTTTTTGTCTCACTTTACTGATGAAACTAATGTGAGACCTATGTGTGTTTTGTGGTTTCAGTTAATGTTTTACATATACACCTCAAGATTCGAAGGGTCAGAGGTGGTAGTGGTGAATTCCGAAGAGCCTAGGCTTTTGCCTTGAATCATAGTGTCAACGGCAGTGGCTTTGTGTCTGGGAGTCAAAATAGGTACCGCCTATACAACTTCAATAGGGCTTTCATGTTAGGTTTTGAAGTTTGTGGTAATAGGAATGTTTGTGTCTTTGTGACTTTTATTGTTGGATTGGCATGGCTTACAAATGATCTAAGCAGTTAATGCGGTAAAATATCGGATATCGGTCAAGGAGTGATATTTGAGATATAGGTTATCGCGGTGATATATCGGTGGGATATCGGTAATTTTTATATCATGCAAATCCATATATATAGAAGTTTAACGCTAACAATTAAATATAATCTCTTACAATTAACACATTGACCTCTTGCAACGTGCAAAACAATAACAGTTGTAGCAAGTGGGAACTTATTAAGACTTTAAACACTAATATTTAACACTGACAATTAACAATTAAGACTTAAAACACTAGCAACATCAATAAGAAGCAAGACAAATAAAAGAACTAATAAAAAAGATACTGATATCGGGAATATCGGTGATATATCAGTCAAATATCGGTAAGATATCGGTCAAATATCGGTCAATATCGCCGATAATATCGGTACAAAATATCGGTCAAAATATCGGTAACGATATATCGGTTGATGACCGATAACCGAGATATCGGTGATATATCACTGATATATCGGTCGAGTTAACTACTTAGCAAATGATATGACCTTAGGTTAGGCTTTTAGCTCTTATGGGAAGTTTACGAAGGTATGGATGTTAACGTAGCTTGGGACATGTATGCATGCTGGATTTGGATTTGTTAGACCTTAAACATTTGAGCTTATGAGCATCAATTTTATTGATTCGTAAATAAGATTTTTTTTCACACTAACTTAGGGTCGTAAATGGCCATTCTCATGTCGGTATATAATATGGATTTGTTTTTATCAGTTCGTGCTGAGTTATGCAAGTCTTTTAGACATACTGCCTTCATGGTTTAAAAAGGTTGTCTGAGGCTCGCCTCGAGGCTTACGCCTCGGCTGAGACTATGAAAAAACGCCTCAGAGGCTTAGCCTCATGGGGGTCAACTGAAACCTAAGCCTCGGCCTATCTGAGGCTTTCCGAGGCTTTCCAAGGCGGTGAGGCTGTGAGAGAGGCGTTGAGGCTTAAGCCTCAACACCTAAGTCAAAATTGGGTCTAAGTGGTGAAAATTGGTTCAAGTCGGGTCACAAATTGTACTTGGAACGAGTTCCCACCTCAAAATCCAACCAAAACACACCTGCCCCTCTACTTTGATTCGAATTAGAATTTGATTCGAATTAGACTCAATTGATGACATCTATAGGGTGGCAGGCGAGGCTATGTCACCACAAAATGATGAATTGTTAAATTCAATTGGTTGGATTAGAACAGAGGGAGATGAGAGAAAAATCGTATATAAAAGGAGGTGGCATTATGGTTTTTATTAACTTTTAGTATTTTTACATTTAACCCCCTCAATGTTCACTAGTTTACATTTGGTCTCCAAACTTAAGTTAAAGATTAAAATGCTATTAAAACTATTTTATGATGTTTGTTTCATTACTAAATTAGATTTTATATATTCATGATGTTTTGTTTTATATTTAGTGTATTTTTATGATATACATATATATTTTTTGTTATTGTTAATAATGTTTTGAGGCTTACGCCTCGGTCCGCCTCGAGGCTTACGCCTCGTGAGGCTAACGGACAACGCCTCGAGGCCCGTTTCAGCCTTTTTAAACCTTGACTGCCTTATTAACATAGGTTTAGCTATTTGATCTTAATATTAGGTTGGGTCAATATGTTTTATTGAAATCTGTATTTAGTTGTTTAATACAATATTCAATAAAATAAATAGGAGACTGGAAATGAGAGTATTTATCCCGCATCCATAGTTTATGCTTCGTTTTGCAGCCTTGCAGGTAAAAGTTTTTGGTTCATATGCAATTCATTATTATGTTTAATGACTATACAATAATAAAGAAAATATACTAAACACTTTTCCACAATGCATAGTAAGTTTCTATCCCATGGTGAAAAAACAAAAATTCAGTCTATTTATTTCTTTACAAAATAATGGTTTAGTGATGTCTGAGGTAGTGTTGAAATACATTTTATATATTTGATCTTGATGCAAAAGATGTTATGTAAATGTATAATCAAACAGAAGTGTTACTGGATGGAGAACTTTGTGGAGCTAACTGTTGAAGCCATAATGGTTGATTCTATGGCATCTTATCTTGAGAGGATAGAGTTGAGGTATTATTAAAGTTGATGCATTTTTTCCTCTTAATTGCTTATTTGCTTGGTTTATCAGATCCATGGTAGATGAAAGCGTGGTTGCAAATTTCAAGTGATGTGTTTGGTTTAGAACCAATTTGGAAGTTTTCGTTATGTCATACGTGACTTGGATAACTGGTCAAAACAGTTTCGGATGAAAAAAATTGGTAAGCCTTTCGCCACTACGCATATCTGCACTATGCTTGGCTATGCCCCGTTTCTCTTTTTATTGGACACTAATCACACAAGGGGTTAGGACTAAAAATCATCCAAGTTTCTACGTAATCAAAAAGAGCCTAAGGATTAACCGTGACTCTTCTTTCTGGTTCCAAGATAGTAAGATTACAACTCCTATGAATTTCATTTCGCACCGGAACTAGATTCGAAGGAATCGGCGGATCAATTTTGTGTGGTGTGATTTGTGTTTTGCTTAAAATGGTCTAAAACAACTTTATTTGGCATGGAATACACCTGTGTCTTGCTTCCCTTGCGCCTTTTCATTTAAAAACGCCTTGCGCCTAGGTACGTGACATAAAGTTGCCATGTTGAGTACATTTGTTTCTTTGTGTGGTGTGAATGTGCCCTGGTGTTCCATTCGCCTTACAGGCTTTGCGCCTAACATTAGCAAGTTTGATACAGCAGTTTACGCTCAAAAGTCCATTAAATGAACCTGTTGATATGAGTGAAAACCCTGGGTTGACTAGCACCAAAGCAACATCACTTGAGGTCCTCCTTGCCCCTCGTTTATCCTATAACATGTATCAGTAAACTAGCAAAGCGACCGATATTGGACAGAAAAATCCGCATTACATATGCTTTGAGAATGTCTCAAGTACTTACTTATTGTATTAATATAAATTATAAAGTAATGTGATGTATTTGGTTAATCTTCTGTAGGAAATGTAGAAATAAAGTTGTGTGAGGTTCTTTTCGCTTCAGTGAAACAATTACACATAAATCATGTATTTCTGAACTGGTGATGCCCATATAATACAAAAGTGTGGATGTGTTTAACTTTCACCTATGCAACATATACAATAGCCAGGTAAACGGGTCATTTTAGAAAGTAATAAATTGGTTCGTGTCAAAATGAGTTTTACCCAAAATGCAGTCAGGTTGCAATGGGTCGCTTTAGAGGGTGTTTGGGATTGAGTTGAAAAACAACTTATTGACTTATTCAAAAAGTCAATAAGTCAATAAGTCAATAAGTTGTTTGGCTACAACAGAAGCACTTTCTGTTTTGGCATTTTGATATGGTTAGAGCATTCACAATAGAGACCCTAATTTTTTGGATGACAAAACCCTATAATTTTTTTGGGGGTTGAAAGTGGTTGTGAGTGAAGAAAATAGGGAATCTACAGTGTGTCGGTATATATTGGGTTCTTTGAGAATCTTTTAGGGAAAACAGGAAAACTGTATTTATTTTTTAATATTTGTTGAAAGTGGTTGTGAGTGGAGGAGAGATAAACTTTAATGGGGTTTCGTGTAATATGTGGTTGTGATTGGTTGTGAGTGGATGGGGGATGAGGATTCTATTGTGAATGCTCTTAGAAAAGCTATTTTCAAGAAGCCCATATCCTAGCTTTTTATTTTGGCTTTTGGAATAAAAATTACAAATATACATACCTATACAACCAATCTTCACAATAAGCTGAGCCAAACACTTTTTAAAAAACAACTTATTCACTTATATTGGTTTTTCTCATCACAAAAGTTAATCCCAACACTTTTTTAAAACTAATTTCAAAAGGTTATAAATCAATAAGCACTTTTAACCAAATAAGCAATAAAAAAATAATAATGCCAAACAAAGAAACATAAATGATCAGAAAATAATTAAAGACTAGAAGAGTCAAGACTTTGCCTGATTGGCTGAGTTGAAGAAGAAAAAACATGAAATTGAAGATGAAACCAAGAGTGATCGAAGCTTATGGCAACCCACAACCGATTGATTAGAGGTGTAAAAAAAGCCGGCTTTGGCCCAATGTACTGGTTTTCAACCCGGCGTGATTCCACAAAACCGGTATTGGTCCCGACACAACCCGGCGGGTTGCCACAGGTTCGGGACTTTTGTGTTGATTGTTGGGAATCATGGTATCGTATACACAGCGGAAGCGGTTTATATTTATTAGAAAAATCGATTATATACATTATATAATATTAGCCGATTTATATGAATAAATATATATATTTAATTTTATTAATCTGATTAATAAAATATTCCCAATCAGGATCTCAGTTAAACGCGTATAAACAAATAAATAATAAAACAACCATAGGGGGTTTAGTGATCAACCTTTGACGACTACACCGGAATTGTAACACGCGGGTTACAACGAATCCTCGCTAGTAGGAAGTTCACACCGTGCACGAACCAACCGGGAAGCAACACTTGCAAGAAGGAAGGTTGTGGCTTGTGGTGGTTGATGGCCGAACAAAAGAAGAAGGCGGCGGCGGCCCTCATTCTTTGGGGTGGCGGCCGCAAATCCTTGGGGAGGAGGCAAGAGGTGTTTTGTTTTGATAAAAGGTGTGATTAGGGTTTGCTCCTTAACCCTCCTTTTATAAGACAACAACTTGCAATAAACCTCCTTGCTAAATATCTTAATACTCCTTAATATTAATATTAATCTTATTAATATTAAGTCCCTCAAGACTAAAACAATTATTATTTCATAAATAATAATTCATCAACGAGTGAACTTATCTGATTCGTGTACTAACGTGTAACTCTTCGGATCGTACCGGGTCGGGTTACGTTGACCTCGACTTTTAATTACATCGGACATACCATATGTCCAACAATCTCCCACTACAAACCCACTATCCCTCAAACCAACCAGGGAAGATACACCTATTAGGTCGACACAAGCGTGTTTTCCCCAGCCCACCCAAAGACAAGCAGGTCTGCTGGACGTAGGGTGGATCTCCCTTCTGTGGGGTCCGAGAGGAAATTCACAAGAGCCTCCTTCTTGGTTGAGATCCCAGCCCTTCTTAAAATGTCCCAAAGAACGTCCCGGACCCAGTCATGCCTATATTTGAAACTAGGCAACTCCTTACAGTGAACCACGTGTTCCCCGTATTTGTCCAAGCATGCCTTACGGCAAATCGGACAGACTTCATCTTCATGGTACATGGGGATCACCAAACGATATTTAAGAATTGCCCTGTATTCAACCCCAGACATGGTTTGGCCCAAACCTTCGATTGGGATAACATTCAGGAAATCTTGGGCTTGGGGGCTTTGCAAGCATTCAATAACTGCCTTTTGGCGGGGGGATAAATCAAAAGCTTCACCCAGGCTCTGTGTGATTTTTCCAAAAAGGGCATTCGCCAAAGTTTTCTGAGGCTTTAGGTGGGTGGTGTCCTTGTTAGAAAAAACCGCCAATACCAAAACCTGGGACATAGTCATTTATCCTTTCAAGGGCCTACACGTAATCCAAGTCCATGTCGACAACCCTGCTATTCCTTAAGATGTGGTCTTGGAGATTCCAAGACTGAGCTCGCGATGCCACAAAAGCATACACCCCAACATCCTTTGCGGAGAGGAGCCCTAATCCTCCCAAACGCATCGGCAAGGACGCTAGTCGCCACTGTAGGTCACCAAAGAACGGGCCCCCACATACCACTATGTCTTCGATGGCGGGTTGGCAGGTCCGCAAACCAAAAAGCAACTTAGCGACCCCCATACAAGATCTGAGCAAGAGGAGTTCACTTTGGGGATCCCTAAGGCAGGGCAAAAGTTTCATAAGATCAACCGCGCGCGAGGCTCGCCGCACTGCCAATTCCCGTATAAAGTAGGAGTCCCGACTAACAGCCCCTCCAAGGAGCTTCACCCCTTTTTCTGGCCTGCCAATCCCACTGGGGAAAAGCCCGTCCCTAAGTTTCACCCCATTACAAGACGGCCAAAAAACCTCAGTTTTCTTAATATTCAGTTGAAGCCCCAGGGATGGCCCTTCCTTCCGGATGATGTCTAAGGCATTCGCAACATCGGTGGCATCACCAATAATCGTCCCATCATCAAGGTACCACGCATGAAATGGGAGGTTACATTTTTCTTGCACCCGGAGAACCATAGGATGTAATGCCAAAGCGAAAAGGATGGGACCTGGAGGGTCCCCCTGCTGAACTCCCGTAGTGGCCCCTATACAATCATTACCAACATACAACCTAGCTGGCTGGGCATATAAGAACTGGACCCACAAATAGATAGACGGGCAATGCTGAAGAACTTCTCAAAGAAGGGCAGTGCGGTCGATCATGTTGAACGCATTTGAAAAATCCACAGTGAGCATAGCCAGCAAACCGTCTTCATGGAAGGAGCTAAGGAACCTATTCGCACTGTGGAGCACCGCCTCTGCCCCATTAGGAGTCCCCACCCCAAATTGGAAGTTCCCCAGATCCTTAGACATTTCCTTACCAACCTTCCTCATAGCCACTTTAGATACCAGTCTGCGCCAAATGGCCCCTATTGCAATGGGACGGATCCCATTATCAGGTTTCAGAAGAGGGGTAAGGGGGGCCGAAGCAATAAATTCAGTAAGTACCCTGGGACACAACCCCTAGCCATAAGTTGACTACTTCAGTAATGGCTGATAGCAAACCCGTGGAAGCCACGGACCCCTCTCTGCTAAGGGCATCCAATAGATGTTGGGCTCTCAAACCGTCCCTCCCACAGGAAGTCCCTATAGGGAAAGATCGGAGACATCGAAGCACACAGTCCTCATCCACAACAAGCGCAGGCATGATATCGGAGTTAGAGGGCAAGGATGGGGGAGGCAACACTGGATGTTTATCAATGAGGGCTTTCATGGTAGAATCCCCAAAAGAAGCAACCCCACTAGAACACAACACCTTGACAACAGCTGTGAAATGATCGTCCTTTACTTTCTGAAGGCACTGTTTGACATTGGGGCTCTTTTCAGTAGCCTCACTCCCCCTGCTTCCTGCTTGATAAAAAGAAACACCCCCCACGCAATTGAAGAGGGAAGGAACCAAATCTGCAAACCCAGAACCGTCTTTCCACAAAGAAAGCGATTGCAAGATGCTGCCACACTGCAATGATTTCCTATTCCCAGACCTTCGCTCCTGCCTAGTGGATGGTTTGACCACCCGCAGGGTACACCGCGGCAATAAAATCAGTTTGACCCAGTTTTCTACGGAGCCTGGTAAAGCCACCACTTTGCGTAAGGCACCTGTCAAGGCCTAGACAAATGCCAATCGACAACTTGGGGGATACTCTTGACAGTTTGAATGGGCAGTGAGAAAACCTTTTTTAAGAGGGATATATCTCCAACCACACCTCTTGAAGGACCGGGTTCCATGCCCACAGTCACATGACGAGGTTTCTGGATCCCAACAATGAAATCTTCCACATCTCCCGTAACTACAAAGAAGGAGAAGACGTCATCAGCACTGTGATTGCACCTTTTGCTGAGAGCATGCATCACCATGCACCTCCCACAAAGCCATTTAGCCCCATCCCTAAGGGCGCCCGCAACATCCATAAAAAGGTCCAAGTCTTGGGAGATTGCATCTTGCAAAGACGCCCTCCTTTTTTCTATCTTGAAATGGAAACTCTGCATGTGCTCTAGTAGGCGTAGAAACCCTGAAGTCCCCGATTTACCATCTTTACACTCATGGAAATGCTTAAAGGGGCATGTTCTTAAACTACTACTCGAGCCAAGGCCAAAACCTCCTTGTTTAACATTCTGATCCCTTTTATTAGGATCCATATGCACGCAAACACCAAACCCAATAACAGACAAGAAAAATAAAAATAACGCGGGAGTTTGGAGGGGAGCAACCGAAAATTGCTCACCTCCTACCGGTCAAACGCAGCTGCCCTTTTTTTGTTTACATCATCGGCCACGTCTGACGGCGCGGACGAAGAGGCTTACGGGAGGGAAGCTTTTTATATTTAATATTATTATTATTATTTCACGTGGTTACCCTTTTCACTTTCCTCAATCCCACTTCCTTTCAAAAAGAAACTTCCTCAATTCTACCACATCCCCACAAAGTAACATCCCCAAAAACAGGGTCGTAGGGTTATAGGCAAATGGGCGATTGGTTTAAGGGGTAAGGCGATTGGGATAAGAATGAGGGGCGATTGGGTTTAAGAAGAGGGCGAATTGGGTAACAAGGTGGGCGAGTAGGTTTTAAAGGAAAAGGGTTCGGGGGAGTGGGTTTTAAAAAAACCCGTTAGATAGGTGTAGGTTGTTCAGAGTTTATAGGCGATGGTGGAGAGAGGGAAGTCTGGCCAGAGGTTCAAAAGCTCTGTAGATGGTGGCGGAGGGGGAGTTAATTGGGTATTCAAGGATGGGAGAGGTCAATGGTCGGTGATGACTTCAGGGAATGAGGTTCTCGGGCGGCGGTGGTGAAGAAGGAGGGTAAAGGTGGTTTCAGGGAAGGTGGGTACAGGGGAGTGAAGGTGAGGATGAGGAAGGACAATGCTCGGTGATGGCTTCAGGGATGGAGGTTCTCGGGCGGCGGTTGTGAAGAAGGAGGGTAAAGGCGAACTGAAACGGCGGTGGTGATTTGGAAATGAGTTTACTCATTCAGCGAAAGCGCTTCATGATCTTTAATTCAATGGAATTGATAAACATATTAAAGTGTACTACTATTTGTATAAGCTTGAATGGTTGAACTAAACTGTGAGCCCTAACTTTTTATGCAGTCTTTGATCATAGTACCTAGCCATTAGAATTTCACAAATGCTTCTGTTATGGAAGAGGGAATCGGTTATTACTTTGTTTCTGTTAGATACGTCATAAGGGTATGACCAGAGAACGAAAGGTACTGAAGCTATTAACAATATGCAAGTTTTATATGTTTTTATATATGTGTGTGATGCTATAATTGTGTATTTATTGCTTATATATCAGCTTTGAGCATGCACTTCCTGATAACTTCTTTGCTTCCCCTACAAAGTATACCACCACAGATCAAACTAATTGCTCAACCGATTTTTTGTAAGCCGATTATGCTGCTGCAATTTCAATTTATGTTGGTTTTTTTCTAAATAGATTAGGTGTTTTTTAACTTCATGATTCGAAATCAATTTCGATTTTGTTAAAATCAGCAATTTCTTAATTTAATTTATGTATTGGTGAGTTATTGGTTTGTTGTAGGAAAACTCATGGAATTGGAGCCGGTCACCGGCTAAAGTCCACTACAAGAGGTACAGGTGGGCTGACTAAGAAGGTAACTACCATAAGTGCCCTTGACTTAATATATTCAAGAGTCCTTTCACAATTAATGGGTCGGTCATTATAAAAAGTTCAAATTCATTTTGAGGCACATTAAAGTTTAGTGTGAAAGTTGGATCAAAATGATGATGTTTGCTATATATATGTCTCATAAGTACTAAAACAAATGTGCGCGCCTCAAGGATTTTTTTTTTTTAAAGCGCGTTTTTATTTAATTTTTTATAATAAAATTCTGCAGCTGCACAAATATATTGATGATACAGAAGATTGCATTAACATTCAGGTATGTAGAAGATTTTGATGAGCTTGTATGTATTTGATAATGTCTTTGATTATGTACTAATTGCGATTCTAAAAATTGTATTTTTTTTTTGCTAGAGCTTGACAATGGTTAAACGGGTCAGTGACGAAATTTAAGATGGTAGAGGTGGCTAAATGGGATTGTTATGTGAGGTGGCTAAATCGAAACCGGTATTACTTTGATGTTGCATTGAATGATTGGATTCCATTTTGATGTTTGTATTTAGGTTAGTTTAATTGGGTCGAATAGGTACACGTCGGCAGGCACAAGCTGGCCTAAAAAGAGATCAATTGCAAGTGAAGAGTTACATTATGGTTTGCAGGAGAGGCTTGGCCATGAAACAAGAAGAATTTCAGCTAAAAAAAGTATTTTGGATGGAACAATATAAAAAAGCTATTTTCCTTCCTTTTTGTGTATGCGTAGATGTTTCTTCTGCAATTAGTTAGCTTTATTTCTGTATTTACATCTTTTTTCAATGACATTTCTGTATTTACATCTAATTTGATAATTGCATGATTATGCTTCATTGTTGAAAATGAAATAGATGGTCAGTTATTTTGATACTTTTTAATATGGGTTGTTTGTCACTACAAAAAAGTGACCATTAGAGACTAAACTATTAGGGACCGATATATCAGTCTCGGATACATCACATCTAGGACTGATTTTTCAGTTACTAATTATATTGGAGACTGATTTTTATGGGACACATGTTAGCGAGTGATAATCAGTCGCTAATGGTTTGGCACCTTATTCGAGACTAGCTTTCAGTCGCAAATATGTTTGGGCAACATAAGGTTTTAGAGGGAATGTCATCGCTGACTGAATTTCATTCCTAAATACATAGTTAAAATGTTGCAAATTGCATGGAAACTGATATTTAGTTTCTAATATGGGGGTAGCTTATTAGATACTGAAAATTAACTCCTAATATCAACAAATGGGTGGAATTAGGAACTGATTTTCAGTCTTGAACATCTTTATTTAAAAAACAATGGAGAACTGGTTTTCAGTTTCAAATTATTTGGTGCAAATTTTACCATCAGAAAGGATATATTAGAGACTAAAAATCAGTCAAGAAGATCTATCAAAATCAAGCCAATAAATTATTAGATGATTTCGTTCTTCAAATCTATCCATGAAACTAATAAGTATGATTTCGTTCTTCATGAATTGTTTGAAATTTTATTGACGATTCCCCTAAAAGTTATTTGAATATATGCCGGTCATTAAATTAATAAGATTGAATGATTGATTATGAGTGTCATGTATTTAGTGTACAAGGTTAATTTTTGTGTATCTGAACTTTATTTTTTATTGATTAATAGTGCTACTTTTACTAGTACTCTGGAAAATGGAGTTGAAGTCTCTACAAACTCAAAATCTTATAAATTTCATAAAATATCCCTTCAAAGTACAGCTCGGTCATGAATTTATTTTCTAGGAATCCATTGTTAAATTTAAGTTGGTTTGCTCTACATTGGCAGCCACCCCCAATGAGTTCAGCAAGCTAAACAAGCCCGGCGTAATAGCCGACTTTGTGTTTTCCGATTTTTCACCACAAAGTTTTCTTCTTTCGCTTTGGCCACGGCTTTGGTCGGCACAAGCAAATTACAACTTTGCCCTTCCAACTTCAACATTTTTTCGGTCTACTAGCTCCAACACACCGGCTGTATCGCCGCCGCTTTCGGCTGCTTCGTCACAGATGCAGTGCATTGCAACTGCACCGTTAAAACACCGTCGCCACAATATCGATGAGGTTTTGAAAGGCTGTGGTCGGAAACTTTCGACCAGATCTAAGGAGGGTGCGAGTTAGATGGTTTTCGTTTTTGTCTTGTGAGTGGTTGGTCGGTGTTCCCCAGTATATTCCGCCACAAGCATTGGTTGAAGTTGTTGCTTTAGAGAGATAGGTGTGGTGGTTTAGTGATGGAGACAGGTGATGGTTGGTGGGTCGTCTTTTACGTCTTAGTGGTGCTGTAGTGGAGGTGACGTGCATGTGGTCAGTTGTTGTATGTAGGGATGAGCTCGGGACCAAACCGATACCGATCCCGTACCGATACCGATAATACCAAAACCGAAAACCTCTAAATGTGGGTACCGATACTGATACCGAACACCCTCGGTTCGGTATAGGTTCGGTACGGGATCGGTATTTTTTCGGTTCGGGATCGATTTTCGGGACCGTATGCTCATCCCTAGTTGTATGGTGGCTATGAAGAGGATCAAGAATGTGAAGTAGAGAAAGAGAAGGAGGTGTGAGGCAAGATTTGTGTTTATGTGGGTGTATGTGAAAGAGACAAGAATGGGTGAAGGTATTTGTAAAACCATGTGCTTTATTGCTTGTTAGCTGGAAGTGTCGACAACATATAAAATTCTATGTACTAACATTTTAGATTGTGAACAGTATTAAATCTTAATTGAACCAAGTTGGTTTACATGATGAAGCCACATCCCATTAACTACTTATTATTTTAGGGTTTACAACAAATGAATAATATAATTTATCCAAATAGATTTTTTTTTAAAAAGGCATTAATTATTAAATAATTAACTAAGAAAACAATTACATTACAATTACACAATATATTAGTTTGTAAAGTTTAACGAATAGTATTCATCCCATTTACTAGGTGCCACGTTGCACCGAGCTATTGGTCTACGCGGCGACGGTTTTTTTTCTTTTTTACATTTGGCGTCGGTTTTTTTTTCTTTTTTACATTTTTTAAGGCTTTTGGCTATGTGGCGCTGGGTTTTTTTTTTCGTTCTTTTTTACGTCTGTTTAAGGATTTGAGGTTTAAGGTTTAATCTTTTGGCCTTTTTTTATTTCCTTTTTGACATTTTTTAATGGTTTGGGGTTTAGACGCCGCCGTACTATTATGGTTTGGGGTTTACACGCCTGGCCTATTTGGTTTTCTTTTCTATTTTTTTAATGTTTTTAGGGTTTAAGATTTAGAGTTTAGTGTTTAGGGTTTAGACGCCCGGGCTTTTTTTTTTGACGTTTTTTAGGGTTTATGGTTTAGGATTTAGAGTTTAGTGTTTAGGATTTAAATGTCGTTCATCAGAGTTTTGACGCTACAAATTCGAGTTGCTTTGAGTTTCGACGCCGCCGCAACGCGCGGCTGATCAAGACAGTAGTTAATAAAACAAACATAATTGTTCTATTTGTTGAGTATTGAGAAACCTTTAGTCCAAACGAAAACCAAACATTATATATTTTACATTTTATATATTTCTTTATCAAGTCGCATGTGTCGCCTCCGCAACACGCGGCGGGTTAAAAACACTCTTTTTATTTGACAATATAAAGTCGACTTAGCCTACGTTTTGACCCCGCCACATGCCCCCGCAACGCAGGACGGGTAAAAAAACCGCCAGCCATAACACAATATAATGGTCGTATAACACAAATGTCACCTGGTGTCTAACACACACTTTCTTCCGTCGTGTGCCGTGCTTTGCGCCTACAGGTAAAACATTTGCTTTGCGCCTAAAACTAATGAATAGGTGTATCAATTTGTGTTACGTGTGATACGTTGTCGCGTCCGCATGTCCTTCTATTAGAATATTAAATTAAATGTAAAATATTATAAGAGTCAATGGTCTTTATTAGGTTGATTAGGAGAGTCAACCTGATCTTGCTGCGCCTTAGTTTCTGGACCTTCCAATCGGTTACTTCGATTGGTTCTTCAACAAAATGTAACTTATCGTCGATGTGGATTTCGTCTGCAGGGATGATGAGAGTTTCGTCAGATAGGCACTTCTTTAAATTTGACACGTGGAACGTGTCATGTACACCGTTAAGCTCTTGTGGTAACTTGAGCTTATATGCCACGGGGCCTACTCTGGACAGGATTTCGAATGGTCCAACATATCGTGGGTTCAGCTTTCAGCGCTTCCCAAAGCGCGCGACACCTTTCCAAGGTGACACCTTTAGTAGGACACTGTCTCCGACTTGAAATTCCAAAGGCCATTAGCATGTACGCCCCCCAGTATCAGTACCCGCCGCCGCCACCACAGTAGAGATACTTCAGAGACACTGGGAAGATCACCTGCAGACGTAGGTAGTAGTAGTAGTATGGTAGCACAGTATGGGTTATAGCACCCATCTACATTTTTGCCTAGCCGAGCGGGATTGTGTCGGTATATGACATTATATTTCTATTGTATTTCAAAAGAACGATGTATGAGGAATGTATCCTCGGTTTTTGTTATTGCGAACAAATCATTGTACTCGTGGTATTGAAATTAATGAAAATTTTGTTATGGTAAATTATGTGTTATGGTTGTCTACGATTATTATTGCCTACTCTGTATATATTGTGATTTGTGTGATGATGTGGTGACATTGTGATGATTATTGTGTTCATGTGTTGAGTTGTTATTTATACTTTATGTATGACAATATTGTATGAATGATCGCCAAACTAACCTTTGATAATTATTATTGAAGAGAAATGGCACCAGCCACCCGAAGCAACAGTGCAAATGGAGGACTACCCACAACACCCGAGGAGCTTGAAGCCCTAGTCTCGGAGCGCATAGCTCGAGCCCTCGGGGAACACAATGCCACCCGCACTGAAAGATCGCGAGATCGAACGGGGAGCGACCGACGCGAAAACTCCCCTACCGGTAAGAGGGTTACGAATATATGCAATGGGAGTTTTCATGAAACTCCTACCCCATAATAACACGCTATTTTATTATTGCAGAAACGGCCTCGCGAGAGCGTGGCTGCACGTTCAAAGCTTTTCTGGACTGCAAGCCACTCAACTTCAGTGGCACTGAAGGCTCTGTCGGACTAGTCAAATGGTTCGAGAAAACTGAAGCGGTGATCTGTATCAGCAGCTGTACCCCGCGACAAGCTGTCATGTACTCCACTAACCTGTTTCTGGATCAAGCACTAACATGGTGGAACAACCAAGTACAATCACTAGGAGACGATGCTGCTTACTCCTTGTCATGGTTGGAGTTGAAAGAACTGATGATCGCCGAATACTGCCCGGCGAGTGAAGTGCAAAAGCTAGAAACCGAGTTCTGGAACCTCACCATGGTTGGATCGGACGTAACTGGGTACACGTCCAGATTCCCTGATCTCTTCCGATTAGTGCCTCGCTTGGTTACCCCGGAAAGCAAGAAAGTGGAACGATACCTATTCGGACTGGCGCCACAGATACGCGGCATGGTCACTGCTTCCAAACCTACGACCATGCGCGAGGCTATCGACCTCGCTTTGAGCCTCACTGAAGACGCCATTCGAATGGGCACTCTGATCCGGAAAGTGTCAGGGTTGAAGCTCACCGAGTCCAGCAGCGTTGAGGGTAAGAATTTGGGTACAAGTTCAGCAGTTGGGTCAAGCGAACAAGGGAATAAGCCGAGGTTTGGGAAGCGCAAGCGCGATGAAAGGAAAAAGGATGGATCATCGGGTAGTTCAGGCAAGAAAGGGAAAGGGTATGTAGCCACTGGACGTGGAAACAATGGGAAGCAAGGTTACCAAGGAAAGAATGAGGTGATCTGCGGTAAGTGCCGCCGTTCTGGGCACAAGACAGAAGACTGCAGGTCAGGAGCACCAAAGAACGGAGGATCGAGGCCCTGCTTCGCATGTGGATCGCTCGATCATTGGAAGAGGGATTGTCCTAAACTCAACAACCAAGCACGTGGGCGGGCATTCGTGATTGGTGCCGGTGATGCACGACAAGACCCTAACGTGGTCACTGGTACGTTCCCTCTTAATGGTCATTATGCTTCTGTATTGTTTGATACTGGCGCCGATTTTAGCTTCGTATCTGTCGAATTTAAAAGATTACTTGGACTAAAAACTGGTAAGCTAGATACACCTTACTCTATAGAACTGGCTAACGGTAAGACTATAGAAACTCGAGAAGTAGCGAAGGATTGTAAGTTGGATCTCTGTGGTCACGAGTTTGGCATTGATCTATTGCTAGTCGTACTGGGTAGTTTTGACATAGTCGTTGGCATGGATTAGCTATCCGCACACCGCGCCGTCGTTGTTTGCAACGACAAAGTAATTCAAGTTCCCCTCGCGAGAGGTGAAACCCTATCGATCCAAGTGGAAAGGCGTGGGACGCCGTTAAGAATTATTACCAGCATGAAGGCCCGAAAGTGTTTAAGGAAAGGTCTTGTTGCATTCTTGGCGCACGTGGTAAATAAGAAGGCCGACGAGCGAAGGTTAGAAGACATTCCGATAGCCAGAGACTTTACAGATGTGTTCCCAGAAGATTTGCCGGGATTGCCACCACCTCGACAAGTCGAGTTCCGCGTCGACCTTGTTCCTGGAGCTGCACCCGTAGCGCGATCGCCATATCGCTTAGCTCCATCCGAGATGCAGGAACTATCTGGTCAACTGCAAGAGTTGTTGGACAAAGGTTTCATAAGACCAAGCTTCTCACCCTGGGGAGCTCCCGTCATATTTGTAAAGAAGAAGGATGGCACTTTCCGAATGTGCATTGACTATCGGGAACTGAACAAGTTAACCATTAAGAATCGCTATCCTCTTCCCGGATCGACGATTTATTTGATCAACTTCAAGGATCCAGTTTCTACTCCAAGATTGATCTAAGGTCCGGCTATCACCAGTTGCGTATCCAAGAAGAGGATGTACCAAAAACGGCATTCAGAACTCGTTATGGGCACTATGAATTTTTGGTAATGCCATTCGGTTTAACCAACGCACCAGCTGTTTTCATGGATTTGATGAATCGCGTGTGTAAGCCATACTTGGACAAATTTGTCATTGTCTTCATTGATGACATCTTGATCTATTCACGCACTAAGGAAGAACATGAGGATCATCTTCGGTTAATCCTTGAGGTACTACGCAAAGAGAAGCTCTATGCTAAATTTTCAAAGTGTGACTTCTGGATTCGAGAGGTTCACTTCCTAGGCCACGTAGTGAATGAAAAGGGTATACATGTCGATCCCGCCAAGATCGAAGCAATTAAAAATTGGGACGCCCCTAGGACTCCTACTGAAGTACGACAATTTCTTGGCCTTGCAGGTTACTACAGAAGGTTCATCGAGAACTTTTCTAAGATAGCACAGTCTTTAGCCATGCTAACCCAAAAGGATAAGAAGTTCGAATGGACGGAAAAGCAGGAAGCGGCGTTTCAATTGCTAAAAGATAAGTTATGTGGCGCCCCGATACTATCACTCCCCGATGGTACGGAAGACTTTGTGGTTTATTGTGACGCCTCTCACCAGGGATTGGGTTGCGTATTGATGCAACGAGAAAAGGTCATAGCGTATGCTTCAAGACAGCTAAAGCTCCACGAGAAGAATTACACTACACACGACTTGGAATTGGGAGCCGTGGTATTCGCGCTCAAGATATGGAGACATTATTTATATGGAACCAAGTGTACAATCTTCACCGGTCATAAAAGTTTGCAGCACATCTTTGATCAGAAGGAACTGAACATGTGACAACGGCGATGGGTCGAAGTATTGAACGATTACAATTGTGAGATAAAGTACGATCCCGTGAAAGCAAACGTTGTAGCTGACGCCTTGAGTCGCAAGGAACGGGTAAAACCGTTGCGTGTCCGAGCCTTGGGTCTAACCATCCACACGAACCTGACTGACCGGATTCGTGAAGCTCAAATCAGCGCCCTTAAACCCGAGAATGTCAAAGGTGAAAGATTGCGGCAGATGGTTGATTTGCTGGAGCCAAAGGCGGATCAGACCTTGTATTTCATGAATAGAATTTGGGTACCAGTGTATGGTGGATTGCGTGAACTAGTATTGGCCGAAGCTCACAGTTCACGATATTCGGTTCACCCCGGTGTAGACAAGATGTTTCACGATTTGAAAGAATTTTATTGGTGACTGAGAATCCGGTTATGGACCGAACTCGTGGATCGTATACGCATAAACAACTCGGTTTCAGACGGGAGATTCGAGACGAGACAGAAACATACGATAAAAAAGTCATCACAGATTCGTATTAATACAAAAACGGTTACAGACACTGTCATCAGTAGGATAAACGTCTATCTCGGGGCCGGGGGAGGTCGGGCATGACCTCCCCCTTGAGAGCATTCAAAGTACAAACTCAAATCACCAAATGAACAATAACACATGAGATTGCTATTTATAGTACAACACCCAAGAGCCACCTTCGCCCCTTTGGAATGGTCTAATGTGGAGCATTTCCACATTCGCCCATTTGTAATGGTCGAATGTGGAAAACTTCCACATTCGCCCAGTATATATAGGTCGAACTTGGCTTTGGTATTGTCCTATATTATACAAATGCGTCAGATCCATAAAATGCCCTTATGGATCACCACAATCTCATGTAACACTATACAAAGACTCAACCCTAGTCTATTCGACAGTGACGTCCACAGAAAGTGCATCAACAATCTCCCCCTTGGACGTTGCTGGCGAATCCACAAATCTCTTGCACATCAACACATTCTCCTCTTTGAAAATTCCTAGCATCTTCAGTCAATAATTGTTGAAGTATCAGACACATTGTTACATCAACAATAACAATCTCCCCCTTGACTGATGCTTCACCAAGTTTCTCTGAGATCCCGTATGATAAATCAATCATGTTCTTGAGTAACTTCATCTGTTCGACAGAATACAAGCCGTAGACGATTGGAACAAGCAATCAGAAGCTTTCATCAGGAACTACCAGTACTAATTGAAGGACTTGAAATGCTTCAGAAACTGAAGTTTTCGGCGGGGCCAACAATATCTACCAATAGCTCTTGAAATTCTTCAGGACTGTGATCTTGAAACTTTCGTTGAACCTACGTGCCACATGACTCCTACTAGGATACCTCATTACTTTCAGAACATTGAAATCTCAAACTTGATTTCCTTCTTCATAACAACTCTTTAGAACAAGTTCCTTCAAACACACAGGAACTGGGTTGACTGTTCTCATCATGCGGAATAAAATCTGTCTATTTTCTGGCCCATAATAGTCATTTGAATCTGATTATCATACTGTTGATTCTCATGACTACCCCACAATAAAACGTTTCATCATCATTTCTTCAACAATTTGTGAAGACATCATCACCATTCTCCCAAAAATCTTCAAAAATTGCCTTTTCGAAATTTTTAGGCCTTAAATTCTACATTCGCCCCTGGGAACTCCACTTTCGCCCAAAATAGAGACTCGAATGTAGAATATGAATAATACTTTTCACTTTCGCCCATTTACACTCACGTTCGTCCACTTTCTATCCACCTTCGCCCGCCCGATGAACCGAAGGTGAAATAGACACCCGAAAGTGAAAATCCACATAACAAAATTCCAGGTTCGCCCAAAACATGCTACATTCGCCCAGTAGAATTCCACATTCGCCCAGTGGAATTCCACGTTCGCCCGCCCGACTTTATGAAGGGGCGAATGTGCAGACTGATCATGTTCTTGTTCAATATTTTCTTCAAATCAGTCCATAATCACTCTAATTCTTTGAATTTGATGATGAAACTTGTACAGAAAGATGCGGAAATGAAAACCTAACCTTCGATTTAACAAAAACATGGTGAAATCACATGTTTTTGGGTTCAATTAAGAATCTAAGGTTTCTAGGGTTTCAACCTTTCAATCAAAATCTGAACTTTAACGTCTGAAACAATAAAAAAAAACGAGCTGTGATTGATTCAAACGACTGTTAGATCGTTCAAATCGGTACCACGGCTCTGATACCAATTGAGAATCCGGTTATGGACCGAACTCGTGGATCGTATACGCATAAACAACTCGGTTTCAGACGGGAGATTCGAGACGAGACAGAAACATACGATAACAAAGTCATCACAGATTCGTATTAATACAAAAACGGTTACAGACACTGTCATCAGTAGGATAAACGTCTATCTCGGGCCGGGGGAGGTCGGGCATGACCTCCCCCTTGAGAGCATTCAAAGTACAAACTCAAATCACCAAATGAACAATAACACATGAGATTGCTATTTATAGTACAACACCCAAGAGCCACCTTCGCCCCTTTGGAATGGTCGAATGTGGAGCATTTCCACATTCGCCCATTTGTAATGGTCGAATGTGGAAAACTTCCACATTCGCCCAGTATATATAGGTAGAACTTGGCTTTGGTATTGTCCTATATTATACAAATGCGTCAGATCCATAAAATGCCCTTATGGATCACCACAATCTCATGTAACACTATACAAAGACTCAACCCTAGTCTATTCGACAGTGACGTCCACAGAAAGTGCATCAACAGTGGCCAAATTTCAAGAGAGATATAGCGGCATATGTTGCGCGATGCTTGACTTGCGCGAAGGTCAAAGCCGAGCATCAGAGACCATCCGGCTTGCTCCAGCAACCGGAAATACCGGAATGGAAATGGGAACGAATTACCATGGATTTCATTACCAAGTTACCCAAGACAACAAGCGGCCATGACATGATCTGGGTAATCGTTGATCGATTGACAAAATCTGCACACTTCCTCCCGATTCGCGAAACGGATAAGTTGGAGAAACTGACCCGTTTGTACATTAAGGAAGTAGTGTCTAAGCATGGTGTACCTATTTCCATCATCTCCGATCGAGATAGTCGTTTCACCTCAAGATTTTGGGAAAGTTTGAATGAAGCCCTCGGTACTCGCCTTGACATGAGTACCGCATATAATCCCCAAACCGATGGTCAAAGTGAACGAACCATCCAGACTTTGGAAGATATGTTACGGGCATGCGCAATCGATTTCAGCGGTAATTGGGATACACACTTGCCACTGGTGGAGTTTTCGTATAACAACAGTTACCACACGAGCATTCAAGCTGCACCTTTTGAAGCTCTATATGGACGCAAGTGTAGATCTCCTCTATGTTGGGCCGAAGTTGGAGAAAAGCAACTTACCGGGCCCGAAATTGTTCAAGAGACGACGGGCAAGATCTTCTTGATAAAAGAACGTCTCAAAGCGGCCCGTGACCGGCAGAAGAGTTACGCTGATATGAGGCGAAAGCCTTTGGAATTTCAAGTCGGAGACAGGGTCCTACTAAAGGTGTCACCTTGGAAAGGTGTCGCGTGCTTTGGGAAGCGCTGAAAGCTGAACCCACGATATGTTGGACTATTCGAAATCCTGTCCAGAGTAGGCCCCGTGGCATATAAGCTCAAGTTACCACAAGAGCTTAACGGTGTACATGACACGTTCCACGTGTCAAATTTAAAGAAGTGCTTATCCGACGAAACTCTCATCATCCCTGCAGACGAAATCCACATCGACGATAAGTTACATTTTGTTGAAGAACCAATCGAAGTAACCGATTGGAAGGTCCAGAAACTAAGGCGCAGCAAGATAGCAAATCCCAAATAATGCATAGGAATGCATAAGTTAATGACAAAACATGATAGGATCATGTGCAAGCAAATCTATCCGGTATGGACACTGGCGATTACCCGGTAAAAATTAAATAAGCGAAATGAACCCCGGACACCCGGAATATATAATAAAAGATAATTTCACAAAATATAATGAGTTTTGGAAACCCAAAGCCATACGTGAAAACTTATTGTACAAATCTCCCGGTAACGAATAAAGTGCGCGTACCGCACCCGATACGCGCGTAACACGTAATTTCACCCGGCAAGAGCCAAAATAATTTATCAGTGATTAAACTGGACTATGTTTAAGGGTTATTAAAAGTATTTTTAATATCCGGAGGACGCGCGATAAAAACTTGAAAAATACCCGGACGGTACCCGAACGGAAGGGGATTTAACATAACTAATAATGGGGATTATTTAGCAAAGTGGACCCCACCAAACACCCCCTTGGGGCCGGCCTATGGCCCACCCAAGTGAAGATAACTTGTGTTATCTAAAACAAATCATTAGAGGGATATTAATCATGATCATGCATGGACTAGTATTGGGCAACAAAAATCAACTAATCACCTCTCTTTCTCTCTCTAACTCACGGCCCAAACACCCTCTAATATCCCCCAAATCTTTTCCATAATCTTGCATAATCTTCCTAAAGATATCATCCAATCTAGTAAAGATACAAGTGATCTTGGAGAGATTTGAAAGAGATTATATAGATACATACATACACACTTGAAGCAAAACACAAAAACTTCTTCTTTTTCTTCCTTGTGGACGTGGCATTACACCCCCACATCAACATTATTCTTACAATTTTTACACTTCCAAATCACCTCTAGATCATTATCCTTCAAAAACCCCATTGTGTGTTTCAAGAGCTTGGAGCTTAACCCTTTGGAAGAACACACTAAAACCCCATCCAATCCGAGGTTCTTGTCTTCCCTAGCCTTGAGCTAGTAGTAAGTTTTAACCTTGTTTTGTTTGTTAATGTTCATATTAAGTGTCTTTATGAGCAAGTTGTACATTGATGGGTAAAGTATGGTTTTGAAACATAAAGAGGATGAATCTTACAAGAATAAAAATGGAAGAATAATAACATGAATAAATCTTGGATTGATATTAATAAAGGTGATATTTTAAGAAAATGTAGAAATGTATACATACACTTAAGAAAGTTGATGATTTGGGTATGATTTGTGAAAATGACTTGAATATGATAAAAGATGATTTTTTTTCATCATAAGATGACTAGTTAATGTCAAAAATATATTAAAATATGTTAGATGATCATGGATGATTAACTGAGTATGATGATGATGATGATGAGATGATCATGGATGAAAAAAGTTCCATGTTCAAAGTCTACTCACTTGGATGAGTGAAAATTTGATATTTTGAATAAAAACATGAAACACACATGTTAATAGCATCTAGGATGGATCATAAGATTATTAGAAGTGGAATGAAGTAAAAATAATCAAGCATTAAGAAAATGATTCTTCAAAGTCCAATAAGTTGGAAGAAAAATGCTAACCTTGAAAGTTAGGATGGAAAATGCAACAGAGTATAAGTTAAAGGACTAATAATGTAACTTGAAAGTTGAGGGACTAAAATAAGTATTTTAGAAACTTTGGTTCAAAAATGCATTAACGGAAAGTTTAGTGTCAAAAACATAAATGATAGTTTTTCCAAGTATAGTTTTGGTAAACATGAGAAACCTACTTATGTATATTTTGAAAGATGTATTTTTATAAAAATAGAAGTTTTATAAAAATAGGAGGTTAAGTTGACATAAGGATTTTATAAAAATAAAGGTTTTATAAAATATTGAACAAGAGTAAAAGACTTGGGAAAACTTGTACGAAAATGGACACTTTTATATAAATGGGAATATAAAAGTATCGGAAACATTTTTGGGATACAAGTTAACGAGTCGAACTAAAAATACAAAAGTATATTTTTCCAAGTAATATGTGTCCGGAATTGGAAATACGAACAATATTTCCATAGAACGCATATGGGAAGAAAATGTGGAAAAAGCTAACTAACGGACTTAATAACATGAACTAACGGTAACGAATAAACGGACAAATGGGAAAAATGCCATTACGGCAAGATGAAAATATATATATATATTTTAAGAAATAAAATATATATAACAAGGGTGAAACGTGCGTAACACTTTCCTAAGTGTAGAAAGAATATTCGTGGGAGAAAACATAACGTAATGAACTAAAAACGCTAAACGACACATGGACTTAACAAGTAGAATTCATACATTGATATATGTACACATGCTCGTTTCGACGAAATTCTAGCATATCTATTTGAATGGGAAAGTAGATATGCGAGAAGGAAAACCGAGACAAGTAGGTGAAGTGTATCTACGAACATGTGAATACCGACAAGATCCTAGTACCTTTATTTAAATGGGAAAATAAATGTACGGCATGGTGAGTCGAGTCGGGCGTTAAGAATATATTACCGAACGACAAGACCTTAGCATACTTATTTGAATGGGAAAACAAATATGTGGCAAAGTGAGTCGGGTCGGGTAATAAGAAATCATATTATATCGATCGAAACGATCCTAAGTATAATTATTTAAATGGGAAAATAATTATACGTTGGGTAGAGTCGTGTCGAGAATAATAGTATACAAGTCACAAAGAATATTAACAAGAATAATATATGACTTGTAAGAAAAGGGTAATCCATCGCCAATGAACCTAGGATACGAGACTTATAAACGGGAATTGGGATAACGCGTGGTCAGGGAGTTGGGTGTACAACTTGCCAAGGCACATGCACCATAGGTGTAGTGACTTATACGCCTAGAACAATTGTAGGTGCGAGATCACAAACTTTGCTATTTTCTTCTTTGAGCCGAGCACAGTTACAGGTGAGTCTCACGGCCCCATTTCTAAACTATTTAACGTTTTTACGGGGGAAAGATATGTTGGGATTTGTTTGACGGGTTGGATACTTGAGTTGTGATCGCCACTCGGGGTTGAGACCTCTCTACTATAATCATTAATTCAGGAAAGTGAACCGAAGGAATATTTGGATAGTACTATTGGTGCCTGACAAGGCCCACCCCTAATCAATAGCGTCGATTATGCATCGGCGTATGCCTGGGGTGCACGTATTCTGAAATCAAGTCGTAGGAATACCGAGTAACGACTTGGGGCGGGGCATTATTATTTGTCTTGGTTTGGTTATAGGCTCAAGTAGAATTGTAGGAACTTGCAACTCCTATAAATTGTCATAACAAGGAAATTCCCATGAGATAAAGTTTTATTAAACTAAAACCTGTGAACTCACCAATATTTATATATTGACAAATTTTTAAACATATCTTTCAGGTAATTGATAGATGAAGGACGACATGACGAGCAGGGTCGGGGGAATCTCTAAACTAGGCGTTGGATGTTTTGAAGAGGTCTCGTCACTCTATCCCAAGGAAATCGGGATATAGTTGAGGAGCCTCCTTATTTGTCTTAAAAACAATTTTCAATTATGTATGAATAATTAACATGATTTTCGACGCTTGAATAAATGACCCGTTTCATTAATTACTTGTGTTTTGCATTAATCTTGGCTTAATCCTCTTGAACCGTCGCGCCACGTGTTTCCGCCATAGGCGTGGTGTGACAAAAAGGGACATTGTACAAAATTATTTGATTAATACAATCAATACCATTGACTTACACCTTCGTATATCCCCATACGTAACACAGGGGTAATCTACTGGTTATCGTGAAAACAAGTATTAAAGTTCTCATGAAAATAAATATATATAGAGTTTATTTCTTTTATAATAATTAAAAAAAAGTTAAAGAAACTCAAGGCCAAAAAATCTTGGATGAATTATTTTATCTTTCTTTAAGTTTGCATTCAAAGAGATAGTTCACGCTAATTAAAAAATCCATGGAGTTCCAACTCTCACTATCAGCAAACACAGCAACCACTTATTTTTCTGTTATTCTACTAGCTTTCCTACTCCACATCATCAACATAAAGAGGTCAAAGAGAGGGAAGAACAGAAAGCCTCCTCAAGCAAAGGGCGCATGGCCTATAATTGGACACTTACACCTTCTTGGTGGACCTGAGCTAACTCACAAGGTACTAGGTGATATGGCCGATAAACACGGCCCTATTTTCACTATCAAACTTGGTGTTCACCAAGCTTTGGTGGTGAGTAATGGGGACATAGCTAAAGATTGCTTTACTACAAACGACAAGGCCTTTGCTAGTCGAACTAAAGCTGCCGCAATAGAACTCATGGCATACAACTATGCCATGTTCGGCTTTGCTCCCTACGGGGAGTACTGGCGAAAGTTGCGAAAGATACTCATGCTAGAGGTTCTTTCTCAACGACAAGTTGAGTTGCTTGAACATGTTCGAGTTTCAGAACTTAGAGCATCCATAAAAGATATATACGAAGCGTGGGTACACAACAAGAAGCGTAACAATTTAGATATGGTGAAGGTGGAGATGAGTCAATGGTTTGGGAACTTTGTATTAAACATATTGGTTAGAATCAATTCAGGAAAGAGGTTTTCTCCCAATGATGAAGAAGGGGTTAGATTTCAAATGGTAGTAAAGAAATATTTCGAGTTGTTAGGGGCATTTGTGGTGTCTGATTATATCCCTTATCTCAAGTGGTTGGATATGGGTGGATACAAGAAAGAGATGAAACAGACAGGGAAAGAATTGGACAACTTTTTTGAGGGATGGTTAAAGGAGCGCAGAATACAGGTAGGATCAGCACAGAAACTTGAAGGTAGTCAAGTGTTCATAGATGTACTCATTAACATTCTTCAAGGTGCTTCAGATGACGAATTCGCCGGTTTTGATCACGATACGATTATAAAATCCACATGTCAAGTAAGTGTGTCTCACAAAGATACTAGAGAACACTAAATTATCACTACAACAAAAATAACTTTTTTATCAATTAATTGGTTCAACTCATGTGTTACATAAAAACCATCAAACAAATTTGTTAATATATATATGTTTAATTTTGTACCATTTATCTACACATATATGGGTTATATATATAAGTATAGGGTTGGGATCCGTTGAGAACTCGATGAGTTGCGAGAACTCGTGAGAACTCATCGTAAAATGCGTTTTTTTTTTTTTTTTTGCACATTGGTGTAAAAACACGTAAATCCCGCTGTAAAAAAAATTAACAAAAAAATACATTAATTTACGCCGATTTACACCGGTGTAAAGGATTTTTACACCCATGTAAGTATATTAATATTTTATTCAATATTTTATTGTTGTTTAATTTTGGACCACGTATTCATTTTTCATTAAAATAAGTGTGTGGTTATAAAGTGAGTTTCTGAGTTCTCAAATGATCCGGATCCTATAAGTATATAACCTAAACATTTGTATACATTTTTTATGAATCTTATGACACAGTAATGATAAATAATAAACATTAAATTTATATACATAATTTTCTCTTCTAGGTTGTTAATTTTCAATGTTTTTTGCATTCATTTCAACATGTTGGTTGCCTAAAAGGTCCTAATACCTTCAATATCACAGCAACTACTAGCAGCAGGCTTGGACACAACAGTAGTGACATTAACATGGGCTTTATCATTGCTGCTAAACAACCCAAAAGCACTAGAGACTGCCCAACACGAAATTGATGAACACGTTGGAAAGGACAAACTGGTGGAGGAGTCGGACACGAATAACTTGATCTATCTGGATGCCATCATCAAAGAAACATTACGCTTATACCCAGCTGGACCTCTTTCTGTTCCTCACGAATCCATTGAGGACTGCGTTGTGGGCGGCTACAACATCCCAAAAGGCACACGTTTGCTAGTAAATCTTAGGAAAATGCATCGTGATCCTAACGTATGGTCAGATCCTAATGACTTTCAGCCAGAAAGATTCTTAAACAGTAAAAAGGATATTGATGTCAAAGGGAATCATTATGAATTGCTTCGTTTGGTAGCGGTAGAAGAATGTGCCCTGGTGTTCCATTCGCTTTACAGGCTTTGCGTCTAACATTAGCAAGTTTGATACAGCAGTTTACGCTCAAAGTCCATCAAATGAACCTGTTGATATGAGTGAAAACCCTGGGTTGACTAGCACCAAAGCAACATCACTTGAGGTCCTCCTTGCCCCTCGTTTATCCTATAACATGTATCAGTAAACTAGCAAAGCGACCGATATTGGACAGAAAAATCCGCATTACATATGCTTTGAGAATGTCTCAAGTACTTGCTTATTGTATTAATATAAATTATAAAGTAATGTGATGTATTTGGTTAATCTTCTGTAGGAAATGTAGAAATAAAGTTGTGTGAGGTTCTTTTCGCTTCAGTGAAACAATTACAGATAAATCCTGTATTTCTGAACTGGTGATGCACATATAATACAAAAGTGTGGATGTGTTTAACTTTCACCTATGCAACATATACAATAGCCAGGTAAACGGGTCATTTTAGAAAGTAATAAATTGGTTCGTGTCAAAATGAGTTTTACCCAAAATGCAGTCAGGTTGCAATGGGTCGCTTTAGAGGGTGTTTGGGATTGAGTTGAAAAACAACTTATTGACTTATTCAAAAAGTCAATAAGTCAATAAGTTGTTTGGCTACAACAAAAGCAATTTCTGTTTTGGCATTTTGATATGGTTAGAGCATTCACAATAGAGACTCTAATTTTTTGGGTGACAAAACCCTATAATTTTTTTGAGGGTGAAAGTGGTTGTGAGTGAAGAAAATGGAGTGTCAGTATATATTGGGTTCTTTGAGAATCTTTTAAGGAAAACAAGAAAACTGTATTTATTTTTTAATATTTGTTGAAAGTGGTTGTGAGTGGAGGAGAGATAAACTTTAATGGGGTTTAGTGTAATATGTGGTTGTGATTGGTTGTGAGTGAATGGGGGATGAGGATTCTATTGTGAATGCTCTTAGAAAAGCTATTTTCAAAAAGCACATATCCTAGCTTTTTATTCTGGCTTTTGAAATAAAAATTACAAATATACATACATATACAACCAATTTTCATAATAAGTTGAGTCAAACACTTTTTAAAAAACAACTTATTCACTTATATTGGTTTTTCTCATCACAAAAGTTATTCCCAACACTTTTTTAAAACTAATTTTTAAAAGATTATAAATCAATAAGCACTTTTAACCAAATAAGCAATAAAAAATTAGTAATGCCAAACAAAGAAACATAAATGATCAGAAAATAATTAAAGACTAGAAGAGTCAAGACTTTGCCTGATTGGCTGAGTTGAAGAAGAAAAAACATGAAATTGAAGATGAAACCAATAGTGATTGAAGCTTATGGCAACCCGCAACCGATTGATTAAAGGTGTAAAAAAAAGCCGGCTTTGGCCCAATGTACTGGTTTTCAACCCGGCCTGATTCCACAAAACCCGGTATTGGTCCCGACACAACCCGGCGGGTTGCCATATGTTCCGGACTTTTGTGTTGATAACCAGTTTCAACCCGAATCGATTTGGACCCGATAAAAAAAAACTGGTTTCAATGTTCAAAACCGGTTTGAACCTGATTCAAATCAGTTTGGGTTTATAACCCGACCCGCGTTGGTCCAAAAAGGTATGGCCCATTTTTTTAAAAATTATCGATTTGGTTTTGAAACCGGTTCGTTTTGGGAGGCAAACCGTTTTTTGTACACCTCTAATGGTGTGATTATGCTAATCCTTTTGCGTTATTGGAAAAAAAATATTCAAAAGAAAAAACCATGCTTATTAATCTGATGTACACGACGATATGTTAAACTACTAAAAACTTATTTTGTTTGTGTAAGGGATATCAACGGAAAGGCTACTAGAACTTGGACAAGAATTGGGGCAAAGGATAAAGGAAAATTGTATGGGTTAAACGATGTCAATGACATGCTAGCCTTAATTAAGTAGTGCACCTTCCACCTCTTGTTATGTACATGGGAGTTAAGACCAAGTGGTATGTTTATTCGTTATGGTAATCAGGCTGAAAACGGTGATGCCCTCTATCATTTCGACAACCCAATCTGGGTTTGTTGCTGGAAGATATATCCTCGACAAACCTCTCGTCATGAGCGAAACTGTGTCATGGGCCAAAAAATGCAAACGCCGAATTATGTTATTCAAAGTGGATTTCAGGAGGGCTTATGATGCTTTAAACTGGAAATTCCTGGTTCGGGTCTTGGAGTATATGGACTTCCCGGCTAAGTGGGTCGATTGGATCAAAAGTTGCTTGGGCTCGGGTACTGGATCGATTTTGATCAATGGGGCGCCGACGGGCGAATTTCCTTTTAAACGGGGTCTTAGACAAGGAGACCCTCTCTCCCCGTTCCTCTTTATCATTGCCATGCAAGTTATATCCATGCTCATGAATAGGGCGGTGGAGCTTGGTCTTTTTCATGAGGTTAAGTTGCCGAATGACGGTCCTACTCTCTCTCCTTTGTGCTACGCCAACGATGTCGTCTTTATCGGTGAATGGTCCGAGTACAACATTAGAAGTCTATCTAGGTTCCTGAGATGGTTGTATCTGATCTCGGGTCTTCAGGTAAATTACAGGAAATGCCATTTGTATGGGGTTGGGGAGGATGCGAGTGAAGTGAATCGTTATGGTTGTCGATCTTAAGATGTGCGGCTGGCGAATTCCCTTTCTCGTACTTGGGAATACCTATAGGGGCAAATATGAAAAGGACTAGACATTGGCAACCGATTATAGATAAGTTCAACAAAAAGCTTTCATCTTGGAAAGCTAGACACCTGTCTATGGCAGGGAGGGTCACCCTTGCTAAAGCTGTTTTGGGCAGCTGTCGTCGTATTATCTCTCGCTCTTCTCAGCCCCGAAAGCGATCATTAAAAAGCTCGAGGGGTTAAGAAGAGACTTCGTGTGGGGCAGGTCTGGTAGAGCTGTCAAATTGCGTTGGATTCGGTGGGACAAGCTGGTTAGACCAAAAGCTAATGGGGGTCTTAGGTTGGGGAGCATTGAGGATTTCAATATCGCGATGAGAGCAAAATGGTGGTGGAAATTTAGGAGTGACCCGAACCAGTTATGGGCCAGAGTCGTCTCTTCTATTCATCAGCCGAACAATAACAAGAAAATCATTCCGGTTAAGAAGTCGATAGTTGAGGTTTGGAAGGATATTAGTGGGGTGGAAGAGGTGTTGTACAATCTGGGGATACGGCTGACTGATCGTTTAAAAGTGAAGGTTGGGGATGGTGCAAATACTCGTTTTTGGCTCGATAAGTGGCTGGGTGATACCACATTCGCTTCGGCGTTCCCTGAGTTATTCCGTTGTGTTGCTGATAAGAACGCGACGGTCGCTTGTTGTAATGTGAAGACTATTACAGGCAACCAGTGGGTTTGGAATTGGAAAGTAAAATCCCTGAATGCTTCTCAATGGAGCTGTTATGGTGATCTGTTAAGACTCCTATGCAGCCATAATGTAACACCCCAACCGATGGCGGAATCATCGAGGTGTCACGTAGTGACGATTGTTCAAAAGCACATGGTACTAAAATGTAAATATATTATTGAATAATTTAAATTGTCTTACATAGATGAAATGGAAAAAAATACAAAAGTCTGAACGAAACATGAAATTTGAAATAACTTATTAAAAGCAAACACTAAAATCCAATGCTATAGTACTAAGATCAAACTGCACCTAAAACATGTACAAAATAAGTTTTGTCAACATATGAAATGTTGGTGAGCATTCCTAGATTTAATACATATATTAAGTTGTAAAATATTATACAATCCAAGTGCAAAGCTACAGTGCAAATATGTAAACTATGTATCATACAAATGAGCGAAATCAATCCTATGACTTTATAATGTACTAAATGAACGGCGGTGTACTTATCCAAATAATTGGATAATAACTTAACAATGACCACGGATTCTCCGATGAAAAAGGGGGAGAATCAACCTAGGCGGGTTGTCAATCCAATAGCGCTATCCAATGTTAAGGTCGGCTTGTACATGGCTAATGATTTCACTAAGTACAAATGTATTCTACATGTAATGTCTAAGCATAAAGCACGTTTGTAAGCAAATGCACATAGTACTAGAATTGTATTGTAAAAATGTGAACTTGTATTTGTAATTTGTATAAGTGTACATGTAACACCCCAAAGCTGAATAAAAACAAAAGGGGATAGGAAATACTCACTTTCGCCAAATGACTAGATGACTAAGCGAGCGTGAAAATGCGAGCAATCCAAAGATTCAACAACGAAACTAGTCCAATTTAGAAGAAAAGAAACCGAATAAGAAAAATATCCAGCTTCCAATTCGCCAATTACGAGAGCTTTTAATCAAAGCTTCAAATGTAGAAGTAATATACTATAGAAGAAAGGTATGAGGGAGAGTTTAATCGAATTGAAACAATCGATTTAGAGGTGCAAAGTGTAATGGGTCATAGGTGGGTTTTTATACTATTTTTGGATTCAATTAGGCTTTAAAATTGATCAACACAATAAAGTAAGGTTTTAAGATTAATTGACTATTTGACTAGGACTTTGACTAGGATTTTGACTAAGACTTTGACTAGGATTTTGACTGAGACTTTGACTAGGATTTTGATTGAGACTTTGACTGTTTGACTGTCTCAGCGGACCGCGAGGGCTAAAAAAATAATTTTTCTAATTTAATCAATTTTAAGTTATAGACTTGTTTCCTTCTGTTTCTAAGTTGTTTTAGGACCGAAAATTAAGGGCTTTGAGTATTAAGGTATGAAACATACGTGCTCGGGTGTAGATGTGAGTATAAACGAATATACTTTTACTTATAAAAATTATAAGTTTTATTAAATTGTGAATTTTGGTCCTATTAAAATACGAGGGTTAAAAATGAAAATTTCGAAAAGTTGAGGAACCAATTATGCACATTTATGAAAAGTGAAGGGTGCAGGTTGTCACAGTCTCCCCTACTTTAGAAAAATTTTGTCCCGAAATTACTTTCAAGTGAAGGTTTCCATGAAAAAAAAGACATTTGTAAAAAGGCAAGTAGATCTTAAGAAATGCATCAGCCATGATTTGACAAAGTTTGAAGTAGTTGTTTAATACCCAAAATAAGAGTTTGAAAATCCTTAAAGTTTGACCCAAGGTTAGAGAATTAAGAGTTTATAATGAGAAAGGTTTGGGAAAAGTATGTAACTGGTTAGAGCAGGGCAGTGTTATAGTAGCTTCCCTTACTTTAGAGAAGTTTCTGACCGAACTTTATTAAGGACATGCAACAGGATTTCGACTAACAGAGAGTGTAAGAGTATAGAATGTTTGTGTTTTCTGTGTGGATGGTCCAGAGAAAGACTCTAGGAAGTCGAATTGAAGCTCGTGTAAGAACATTCTTATCGAAAATGCTAGCTATTAGTCAACGATCTAATAAAGAGATAGTAATGGGTAGGTTCTTGGTCAGACTCCTAGTCCGCTCCCGCAGTATCGCTCGTGCTTATATATAGGGTGTACCGCAGCTAACCCACCACACTACTGATACTTTGGACTCGTACTGATTGTCTACCAATAGCCTAAGTAGAATCACACACCACCCCCATGTACCTGTAAATCCATGATTGCGTTCCGGACCGTAATCATCGATTTACCTTACACTAGGGTGCTATGCTTTTCCATAACACTAACATAAGTAATACAAGAAACAATGTGTGCAACCAAAATGTGTTAAGTAGTAGATACTGCTCAAGTATAAGATGCGGTCAGAGGTTCTTCCCCTTTCAGGTTCACCTTTTAACCGTAATGAGATTAATGTGTAAGTATAAGACATGATTAGGGGTTCTTCACCTTTCGGGTTCACCCTTAACCGGTAAATTTTTGTTCACATCATTGGGCTCTAAACAACCATATTGATAAACTCTGAGGATTACACCGTTCCCCTTGGATTAGAGGAATACTCTGAACCGAGTCGTACATGGGAACTGGCTTAGATCTCATACGAGCTATCGTATGTTTGTTGGTCATGATGATGAACAAAATAATGTAAAGTATAACAGGGTTTTGCTCACAAAAAAAAAATATGCATACCAAATATGCGTTCATGTAAGTATATAAGTATAGCATAAAATTTCGATTGAAAGAATAGCATAACGTAAATCGAGTAAATCGCACAATTTGCACAAAATAAAAGTAAACGAGTTAAATTAATGCTCAAAACTAGTGTTGTAACAATAACTACTAATAACTAGTGCGAGAATAGTTGCGAATAACGCGTGAAAATAACTACCAACAAAAGAATAATACAAAAATAATAAGATAATGTACGAATGTAAATATAAATAGAATGGTGTAAAAAAATAATGAAATTTACTGTAAATGAAAGTGCGCAGAACGGAGGTATAGTCTACTGGTATGAGGATAACTTTTTGGAAACCGAAGAATGTTTTAAGTTCAAAACATATTCACTTGAAAAGATTTCGTAGGTACACTTTTTCATGTGTTTACGAGAAGTCGAGTTTGAAAAGTGTTATAAGGTATATTATTAGTTGCAAATTCCTCCCAAAAACATATATTGGATACGTTATATGAAAACATGCAGATTTACATTTGATTTGTAAAATATGCAATGCAAGATTATAAAATGCAAGATGAAACCATTTCATGAAGTGTGTGTAAATCTAATGTGTTTCGAAAGACCAAGATTTAAAATGATGTGAAGGTTGTGAATGATCCCAGATGCCTTGACGAATTTTGGAAAATAAAATTTTCTGTATTTAAACATTTCTTTAACTTGTGGGTTGAAAAGTCAGAAATTTTTTATTGTTATGAAATGTTGAGAAAATCGAAGTGTTACCCGTTAAGACTGGGTAAACTTGAAACCTTTTAAATTTTCAAACTTTTAAGAAATTTATACATTGAAAGATCATTTATTTGCAGGATCGTTAAGGCATCTCTTTGGGCTCATAGCGGGCTATTTGTTTCAAGGCACAAGGTGTATGAAAAGTGTGTTAAAATTTGGCGAATAGGCTTTGTGAAAAGACTTATAGAATAAGTTGTCAAATTAATAGTTTTAGAGAGTAGTGTACTAGTGCGTATCGTGTAGGTAGGCATTTATGTATGAGCTTAGTCTGACTAAGAAGTTCTAACTAATGGTAGTTGGCTATGGCTTAGGAGACTGGGTGCAGCAATATTAGTATTAGGTATATGAGGATATACTGTGACTTCGATCAAGTAAGTTTGTAAACATGAAGGTATAAAACAGGTTAAAATAATAAGTTTGGAAAAACCATGTTCATTTTTAATTGTATGATGACGCAACATTCCTAAAATCAGGATGTGATCAAAGTTAAACACGGAGTTTAAAACTTAATTCGTGGGTAAAAATGTTTTAACGCAAAACGAGTAATACCTTATAGTGCAAAAACCATGAGCATAAGTGAAAGTGTAAGCTTTAATGCGATAATATATCAAACAAAAGTTTTAGTAATGATGATAAGGGATTCAAAAGCGAATGATCAATGAATAATGGCATATGAAACATCAAGTGATTAAATGGAATCTTCAAATGATAAACAAACATAAATATCAATGATATAAAACATTGGAATTGTTTCTATAGGAAACTTTGACCAACTCAAGTATTTGAAATTTCCTAGTGACTTGTGGGGGCGTACTTTAGCCTATAAGTGAATGCTCATCCCAAGAGTTCCCAGGTAGGTATACGGGTCCCTCGTCTGATTGGGATTTATACGAAATACCAGGTCTAGACAGAAAACTCAGGATACAGGCGCTCACCCTTCCAGATTGCACGTGCCCCATCAATAGTGAATTCCAAAACTTTAGCGAGATTAAAAACGAGATGCAAAAATAGATCCTTGAGATTTGGATTTCACTCCTAACTCAAAGATATATTTCAAAATTGAAAATGATTGTGGAATGAAACCAATCACTAAGTTAAGGATATCACTCCCAGCTTAGTGGTTAAGTTCCTTTTTGAAAGAAATACTCTTTGAGGTGTGGATGTCACTCCTATCTTAAAAATATATATTCCTAAGATAAATAAAATATAGAGGAGTGAAACTAATCACCAAGGTATGGATGTCACTCCTAACTTGGTGATATCGTTTCGTTTGTGAAATACGAGTATCTTCTTCTTTAAACAACACACCGAAAGAATAACGAGAAAGAATCATAGCGAAAATATCTTAAAGAAAATAATAGGATAAAGAGAAATAAACACGAGAGGACTCGTGAATGTAAGCTTGGTTATAGACTAGGCTAAAAGGCATTATAATAACCTAATTCCCTATAACCATGGCTCTGATACCAATCTGTAACACCCCAACCGATGGCGGAATCATCGAGGTGTCACGTAGTGACGATTGTTCAAAAGCACATGGTACTAAAATGTAAATATATTATTGAATAATTTAAATTGTCTTACATAGATGAAATGGAAAAAAAATACAAAAGTCTGAACGAAACATGAAATTTGAAATAACTTATTAAAAGCAAACACTAAAATCCAATGCTATAGTACTAAGATCAAACTGCACCTGAAACATGTACAAAATAAGTTTTGTCAACATATGAAATGTTGGTGAGCATTCCTAGATTTAATACATATATTAAGTTGTAAAATGTTATACAATCCAAGTGCAAAGCTACAGTGCAAATATGTAAACTATGTATCATACAAATGAGCGAAATCAATCCTGTGACTGTATAATGTACTAAATGAACGGCGGTGTACTTATCCAAATAATTGGATAATAACTTAAAAATGGCCACGGATTCTCCGATGAAAAAGGGGGAGAATCAACCTAGGCGGGTTGTCAATCCAATAGCGCTATCCAATGTTAAGGTCGGCTTGTACATGACTAATGATTTCACTAAGTACAAATGTATTCTACATGTAATGTCTAAGCATAAAGCACGTTTGTAAGCAAATGCACATAGTACTAGAATTGTATTGTAAAAATGTGAACTTGTATTTGTAATTTGTATAAGTATACATGTAACACCCCAAAGCTGAATAAAAACAAAAAGGGGATAGGAAATACTCACTTTCGCCAAATGACTAGATGACTAAGCGAGCGTGAAAATGCGAGCAATCCAAAGATTCAACAACGAAACTAGTCCAATTTAGAAGAAAAGAAACCGAATAAGAAAAATATCCAGCTTCCAATTCGCCAATTACGAGAGATTTTAATCAAAGCTTCAAATGTAGAAGTAATATACTATAGAAGAAAGGTATGAGGGAGAGTTTAATCGAATTGAAACAATCGATTTAGAGGTGCAAAGTGTAATGGGTCATAGGTGGGTTTTTATACTATTTTTGGATTCAATTAGGCTTTAAAATTGATCAACACAATAAAGTAAGGTTTTAAGATTAATTGACTATTTGACTAGGACTTTAACTAGAATTTTTACTAAGACTTTGACTAGGATTTTGACTGAGACTTTGACTAGGATTTTGACTGAGACTTTGACTGTTTGACTGTCTCAGCGGACCGCGAGGGCTAAAAAAATAATTTTTCTAGTTTAATCAATTTTAAGTTATAGACTTGTTTCCTTCTGTTTCTAAGTTGTTTTAGGACCGAAAATTAAGGGCTTTGAGTATCAAGGTCTGAAACATACGTGCTCGGGTGTAGATGTGAGTATAAAACGAATATACTTTTACTTATAAAAATTATAAGTTTTATTAAATTGTGAATTTTGGTCCTATTAAAATACGAGGGTTAAAAATGAAAATTTTGAAAAGTTGAGGAACCAATTATGCACATTTATGAAAAGTGAAGGGTGCAGGTTGTCACACATAAACTTGCTGGTGGGATTGATGTTTGGCAGTGGGATAATAATGAGGGTGTCCATTTTTCGATTAAGAGTATTAGGCGCGAGGTCGATGCAGCCAAGTATGGTCAGCAGGTGGATATTGGATTCAAATGGGAATCATGGGCGCCTTCAAAATGCAACATTCTTCTTTGGAGATCGATGTGGGGCAGAGTTGCGGCGAAAGTTCAACTTCAGGCGAGAGGAGTTCATATTCCAGACTGCACATGTGATAGATGCGGTTTCGGACAGGAGGATTCTGACCATGTCTTCGTTAATTGTATTTTGGCCAAAGGGATTTGGTGGCAAATCTGCGTTTGGCTGCGAATCCCTTTCCGGTCAGATCTGAATAATTTGAGCGACCTGGTCAGCAACATCAGCTTCAATAATGGGTCAAAGAGATGGAAGAGATTGGTCGCGACTGTTGTTCGGGCTACCGTTTGAAGGATCTGGCACGCGCGCAACACTAAAACGTTTGGGGGCAAGTTCATCCACACTCAAAGGCTTGTTGATTTAATTAAAGAAGACTCTTACACTTGGGTGTGCAACCGGGCGAATATCCCGAGACCGAATTAGGATAATTGGTTAAACTTTGATGTGTTGGCGTGTCTGTAACTGTTTTGCGTTTGTTTGTCGGTTTTCCTCTTCCTTTGTTTTGTTTTGTTTGCTTCTCAGCCTCTTGCTGGCTCTTTATATATATATATATATATATATATATATATATATATAAGGTAGGGTTCAAATAGGAACCACTTTATAGCCATTGATCTCTAATGGCATGATTGTAAATAAGTAAAACATTAATTAATTGTTTATTTTAATCAAATGGTATTATTGACCTTTTGTTCAATATGCTTATTTGTAGGTAATTAAGTCTAAATTTGGACATTTTGTTTATCTTTGACTAAAATGTAAAAAATTATTGTGTTTATCTTTTTTTTTTTTTTTAACTTTGTTAAAAATAACCCCTTCAAATTAGGGAGTTTTGTTGTTATTAACATATATGTTCATATCACATTGATATATAATATGCATCATGTGTTTTCTACCAAATTGATGCAGCTGAGGTTTTTAAAAGAAATTTACCTATAATTAATATCTACAATGCATTTTTATATTTTTTCTTAACTTAATTATTTTAAAATTTTATATATTTAGCTAGTTATGTTTATTTAAAAGTTTAATGAGATTTCTTTTAGTTAATTATATTTATGTGTATACCTGTTAATATATGCATGCATACCCATATACATATGCACATATTGCTAATGTTGATTATTTAAATAGGGATTACAATTGAAGCTATCTGTAACAAACGTGATAAAGCATTCTTAGAGCTCAGTCTTGTGTTGCAGTTTTGTTACTGTGTCACAAATTATTTGTCTGTCAAAGCAACGATGAACCATAATGTTTAACAACATTATCATATTTTAAGAATTACCAAAGTTGATATGTAGATTTTGAGTGCCTTGTTTGGTTTTTTAAATTGTTGCATTTGATTTATGTGAATTTTTCATTGTTAGGCGGAACAGTATTTAGCACCAAATTCAATTTTACAATTTTTAGTTTTACTTGATCATGAAATAGTGTTATGATTCAACATCCATATTAATAATAAATCCATATTATATTTCATCTACTTAGTATTTAAAACATAAAATGCAATAATCACTTGTACATAAGGCATTATTTCTTGTACATGTCAATCGACACATCGGTATTCATTATGACAAACACCGACACGTCGACAAAAATGAGCCGGTCATCATGGTATATTCGAATGTTTTTAAAACATAATAGTTTTAAAGTTATGATAGAATTAAATAAAAGAAATTATAATTTTGTAGGGGATGGGAGGAAAATGTAATTACTAACTAAAAAATAGGGAATTAAAGTGTAAATAAGATATGGTATTAAAGTGTAAATAATGTATGAATGACTATTTTACCCTCATTTTAGGGTTGTTAATGAAAAATTATTTCTTAACTTTTGGGTATCTTAAAATACCCCTCCCTCATGCATTATAATATAGTATAGATATATATATATATATATATATATATATATAGGGGAAGTATAGAGAAAAAACCCTCTCAAAAGGAAAAACCCCAAGAAACCCATCTAGTGGTCCATGTTGTGCCACATCACCATTATATTATAATATTGAAAAGGGCAATATAGACATTTTAACTTTCACCTTCTCTCTCCTCCTATATATAGTGTTTCCCCCCTCTCTCTCTTCAATTTGTTTTCAAATTAAAGCAGAGATCTCTCTACCCTCTCCCTTTACCCTCTCTCTCTCTCTCTACACTTCCCTCTCTCTGTCTCTCTCTAGAACAACCACAACCACCCCCGGCTACCACCTGAAACCACCACCGACCACCCCCTGCATCTCCTCCAACCACTCGAAAACAACGACCTGGATCCAACTTCCATCTCGTTCAAGAAAACAGAGCATCGAGACGATGAACAACATACTCGCGTCGATCTGGATCCACCTTACATGCTCTGTTTAGATCCACCTTCTGGCTGCTCTCTGGCACATCAGGCATGCGGCTTCTATAAGGTATTATTATTATTATTATTATTTTGGAAGGTATTATTATTATTATTATTTTTTTGGAAGGTATTATTATTATTATTATTATTATTATTATTATTATTATTATTATTATTATGTTGTGCAAGTCAGAGTTTGAATCTAAGTGTACCATGTACACACTGGACTATACACGTGAGTTTGAAATCTAGAATTTGAAAGTGTGTTTTACTTTTTTAGTGGCCATGTTTTGTGTGAAGTTTGGTTTGAATGAAGTGGGTTTTGTTAGAAAAATAATAATAACAGTTTTGGGGATAGTTTTTGGTCGCACACCAAGTGTTCGATCAAATGCTTGAATGAAAAAAAAAACTTATGTTTACCTTTTTTTTTTATTTTTTTATTATTAATATTTTGTTTATGTTAGATTATTAATATTTTTTATTATTAATATTTTTTTTATCTGTTTTAGTGATGGTTTACATGAGTAGGCTATTGGAAGAAGGCGGCGTTGATGATGTGGTTGTGGTAAGTGATTTTTTTTATAAAGATTATAGATTTTTTAATCTTTTTGGTGAATAGGGTGTTTAAATAATTTTTGTATTCTATTTAATAAATTTTTGGCAAGTGAAATTGTTATGAACCCGTATAGGGTATATGTCTATTTTTTTGCGGTCCGGGTCGTGTATGCTCACACACGTTAGTGATGCTAACACATGCTAGTATATGTCTAACTAACATGTGTTAGGGTTCATATGACATACGTTAGTATGTGCCCAACTAACATGTGTTAGCGTTCACATGACATACGTTAGTATGTGCCCAACTAATTGCAGATTTTTGGTGTTTGTTTATACACATGTTAGTGATGCTAACACATGCTAGTATATGCCCAACTAACATGTGTTAGCGTTCACATGACATACGTTAGTATGTGCCCAACTAATTACATATGTTAGGGTTCATATGACATACGTTAGTATATGCCCAACTTACATATGTTAGGGTTCATATGACATACGTTAGTATATGCCCAACTTACATATGTTAGGGTTCATATGACATACGTTAGTATATGCCCAACTTACATATGTTAGGGTTCATATGACATACGTTAGTATATGCCCAACTTACATATGTTAGGGTTCATATGACATGTTTTAGAATACACTAAACACATGTAAGTGATGTCTCATTATGTGTTTTGGAGAGCCTAACTAACATGTGTTATCTTTTTTTTGTAGGTGAAGAGATGTTTTGTGTTAAAGATGAAGATGGGTATCAAGAACGAAGCATAGCTAGATCTTTTTTATGTTGTTATGATAGTTTTTTTATCATTCACAAATAATTATGTTTGTATGATTTTTATACATTTTTAGTATTGATTGTAACGATTGTTTTTATTATTTCTTAAATAAATATACATTTTATATGTTCTTTTATTTTTTTCTCTTTAATATATGCCTATTAACACATGTTAGCGATATCTTACACGAGGTCAGAATTTTGTATCACAACACTAACATACGTTATTTTTTGTGCTGGAAAAAGTGCCATAAAGTAGGAGAGAGGTGACTTGACATATGTCAAATCAAACTTTTTAAACCTAGGATTCATAAAATTAAATTATAAAAAATTAATTAAAGATTACCTTAATACCCTTAACCTATTATTTTAATAGAATGGCCCACTTGCTTTTTGATTATTTAATACAAATAATCATGGACCATTGATCAAACTTGATCAATGGCCACTAGAGGGTTTTCAGGGTTTTTTCAATAGATGGGGTTTCCATATTATCCTTACCCTATATATATATATATATATATGGTGGGGTTAGAAAAAAATCCCTATAATTGCTCTTATATTAAAAAGATTTAAATTTAATAAAATAATTATTTATGTACATTTACTTATTTATCCTTGACCTTGGTGCCAAGTGTCACTATGAGATTCTTTCTCACACTTCTCACAATATAAGATTTTTGTATGGGAACCCTTAAGGTTCAATTGAGAACTCATAGTTAGGGAGAGAACTCGAAAACTCTATATTACACACATGTAATATAATTAAATATATCATATGTTATATATTACACTTGTGTAATATATTACTATATTATATGTTACACATGTGTAATATATATTACACATATATAATACACTCAATATATCATATATTGCACATGTGTAATATACATTACACATGTGTAATATATCATATGTTGCACATGTGTAATATATATTACACATGTGCAATATATATTACGCATATGCAATATATGATATATTGCACATATGTAATATAAAGTTCTCGAGTTCTCTCAATAAAATGAGTTTTCTATTGAATCATCCCCTACATATATATATATATATATATATATATATATATAAAGTGAGTTTTCCGTTAAAAAAAACAAGTTTACTCATAATCATGTGATATAATGACCGTAACGCACTACTAGAAAAGTGGCATTTTGCAACAAAATTTTCTTACGGAAAAAAATGTGTCACAAATTTTAACAAAATTGCTACTCATTTGTGACAAAAAAAAAAACTATAATTTTTTTTAGCAAATTTGCGACACGATATATCCACAAATACTTAAGAAATTGCGTAGAAAATGGGTCACAAATTTTCTACACCATGTTTTCATAGGAAATGCGTTGAAAATGGCTTAACAAATGTGACGCACTTTTACAAGGGTTATTTTAACATGCTTCTAAATTCATCTTTCAAACTATTTACTTCTGGGTAAAGATGATGTTCAAATAACCTTAACATAGTAAAGGATAAGAAGAGCTTAGAGCGCAACAGGTGACACTAGCAAAAATGATATTTTTGTCCACCACCAAATAATCATGCAAATTATACCTAAACTAAATAATCACGCAAGTTATCAACCAGTAAAAAAAATTAAGACTAGAAATTAATTATTAGATTAAATAAAACAATTAAAAAGGGAAGATGAAAGAAGGGAAATCATTTTGCTGCTAAGAGCATTCACAACCCATCCCTCATTTCCTCCCCCATTCTTAAAATTTAAGAAAATCTCACAAAAACTCACTCCATCCCAACCCCTTTCCCTATACCCCATTTCTAAATTTACAAAAAACCTATGTTGAGCCCCCATATATGGAGTCTTCCATCCTTCCCCCATATCATTAATAATAATAAAATAATACAAGTGGAAGGTGGAATGGATTGATGTTGGTTGTAAAGAAATAAAATAATAATAAAAAAAGCTTATATGGGATATGAATGGGGAATGGGATGTGAGGGAATTTGAAAAAGTGATAGACAAATTTAGAAAACTATGATTTTTCCTTAAATTATATGGTTAGGGATGGGGGACGGGTTGTGAATGCTCTAATATGAACAATGCGAAGAAAGGGAGAAGGGGAAGGGCCCCTACTTGTTGTATGTGAACCGACCATATCTTACGCAAATCTACTCTTTTTGGTTTATTTGTGCTATTTAAATTATTGTACTTTTAATAATCTATGATAATTTACAATGTTTTGATACTTACGATGAGAATGAGTTTCTCATATAAAACCTCTACAACTTCATATATATTTTTCTGAAACGGCAGTATGACTACTGTTTCGGTTGTTGTACTCTAAGAGACTAACTGTCTGAGAGGAGCGCGTAATCTGTTTTAAAGGCCCCGTGTTAAACACGATCATCAACCAAAAATCATCAACGAATACGTTATTCTTGCAGAGAATATAGTAGAAGATGATGCGGTTGAAGTTGCTTAAATCTAGAGTCGGTACATTTTGTTTGTACCTTTATTTATTTTTTATTTTGTATACGGTATTGTACTTTATATTTCATACCAATAACGAGAGTATCGTTATTATATTTATTTTATTACTATTTTAATAAAAGAGTGTTTAATTACATCCTGGTCTATTCCTATAATATCCAGTGACATTGTTGAGAGGTTAAGCATAATATATGGTTTAATGATTAGTGTAAATCATAGTACATCATAATGCTTTTAATGATTTAAAATCACCTATGTTGGAGAGAAGTGTGGTCGCTTCGAATAAAATTGTGGGCACAATTTCTAGAGCTCCCGCAGAACCAGGAAAGTGTTCTAGGACCATTATTGGACACGATAATGAGGGGATGGCCAGGCTAGGGGGAGTCTTATGTGAACGTATATTGTCGTTTATACAAATAGCCATCAGTTCAAAGACATCAAGTTCTACTGAAAGCTAGTAAGCTAAGTATGCTTCATAAGGGAAGGTTCAAAGGGTTACACTTACCTATCCTATGCAAGACTCAACCATCAAGGTTACATCGGGAATTTGTGTGTTTTAATCGATCTCCATTCATGTGGGGGATTGTTGGAAAAATGGTAGTGGAAATTGATTTTTCACTAATTTTGGACATAAATAAATGTATTTATAAATATGTTATATAAATAATTATTTCCGGGTTTGTGTACTATATTGTGAGAGTATCACAACGAACCAAACCACGTCCAAAATAAAACTAAGATGAATGAGATATCGAAGCTTGAAAATTGTAGGTTGAAACAACCAAAGATGAGAAAATGGATTAAGTTTTGTCCCACATTGGTGGGGTGACAAAACATGAAGTAGTTTATAAGGAGTAGCACTCCTTGTATATTGTTTAACTTGAGTCAATCACTAGTGAGGACCCTAAAGGGTGCTTCGCACCCTTAACTCGCACTCGCACACGCGCACGTGGCGTGGGCGATGGGCGCAATGTGACGCCCTTTGCTTTGCACTTCGCATAGCCGCGAGCCGCCTTTGTATTTTTTGACTGTGTGCGCATGGTTCGGTACATGGCGGAAGGTTGACGTAAACCGTAACTACAAGTGGCGCATGCGCACAGGACAAGAAGTCCGCACGCGCGGTCAAGGCGTTAATCTTTAAAAATCTTGTTTATTACAAGATTAATGGTAGCATGGTTTCATCTTTGTTAGTGTATAAAATAGAGTCTTGGACTCGATGTTTTGATACTTACGATGAGAATGAGTTTCACATATAAAACCTCTACAACTTCATATATATTTTTCTGAAAAATCTAAAAACACCAAAAACACTCGGTGGCTTCTCGGGCTCAAGACCATCTCCGACAGTATAACTACTGTTCTAGTTGTTGTACCCTGGGAGACCGACCATCTGAGAGGAGGCAGAGAATCTGTTTTAAGGGCCCCGTGTCGAACACGACCCTCAACCAAAAATCATCAACGAATACATTATTCTTGCAGAGACTATAGTAGAAGATGATGCGGTTGAAGTTGCTTAAATCTAGAGTCGGTACATTTTGTTTGTATCTTTATTTATTTTTAATTTTGTATACGGTATTGTACTTTATATTTCCTACCAATAACGAGAGTATCGTTATTATATCTATTTTATTATTATTTTAATAAAAAAGGTGAACCTATTTCCTACAGCTTTTAGGACCTTTAAGCTTCAAGTTGTTTTTTAGAAAAAACTCTTACTCAATAAAACGCTTTGTTTGGGGTATGTTTGACAATGATGTTTTAAGAGTTTTTATAAGCTTCAAGCTTTTAAGAAAAAACTTATACTTAATAAAAGGTTTTGTTTGGTTGAAAGAGCTTCAAGCTTTTAGGTATGAGAAAGAGCTTTATATTGAAAAACTAATAGTACTAACGTTTAAGAAAAAACTCTTGCTAGCTACAAGCTTTTAACGTGTAAATGACACAAGTACCCATTCTATCATAATAAAAATAAAAAAAAACATGCATACAAACTTTTAGTTAATGATCATTTTGGTTATTTTATACATTTTATTAAAAGCTTCAGGTACTCTGCAAAAGACCAAAATATATTTAAAAAGCTACAGTTACTAGCTTCCAGCTATAGCTACAGCTACCAACTTCCAGCCACCAGCTAGTTTTGTCAAACATACCCTCAGTGACGGAACCAGAAACTTTTACTCGGAGGGTCAGAATATATTAATTTCTTAGTTCTTTTAAAATATGTTTATTTAGTTAAAAATAAATTAACTAATTAACAATAAATAAAAATTAAATAAACTAACAAAAGTATAAAGAAGTTATAAGTATAAACCAAGTAAAATAAAAACTTGCTTTAGCTTTTTTTAGGAAATCAATATCATATTTCTATTTTATGTTACAATAATTAACAGAATTTTTCATATTTATAATTTTAAAAGAAAAAAGTTGAGTTTAAAAGTAAAATAAAATAAAATATGTAAATAACTAAGAAGTGTGTAGGTATATGTATTGTCATAAATAACCCTACTATATCTTATAAAATTACCTAAATGCCCATCATCTTGTTGACATCATGGCCTGCATAAAACTAAACAGCATGGGGCTCGTCCTAGGCCTGGCTTGACTAGCTTTGCCCGTCGCACACCGCCCCAGACGGGGCAATTACGTCCTAAACGGCTAACACTAGACGAATTGGACGGGCTCAATTGATTGGTTTGTTTGTGATTTCCATGGTTTGAACGGTCATATGACCGTTAGATATTGAAAAAAAAAACCATTTTATCTTTATATAAACTTATTTCTTCAAATAAAACACACACAACAATCTCTCAAATATTCACATCTTTCCTTCAACCTCTACTAAAAATTTTAAGGTATTTATAAAATTTACCACACAACGTCAAACGCTCCTTCTTTTGCTTCGACATCTTCATCGTCTACCGAGGAAAACCAAAATTTTATGAATATTGTGGTGATGGTGGCGCAAATCATTCAAGAGGAGGAACAAGAGGTCTCAAGTGGGCTACGAACTAGGCAAGCGGCAATAAACAGAGACCGGGAAGTTAAATTTTTTTTAAATTATTGAAAGTTTCATTTTTATGTTTACTTATTTATGTTTTAGTTGTTTATTTTTAACATAAATTTAGTTATTTAATACATTTAAATAAATTTAGTTATTTTACATAAATTTAGCTATATTTTATAAATTACACGTGTAGGTGCCTGAAGAAACAATAAGTATACCGGAGATTACGTGTAACCCCGGGTGGTTAATACTTATGTAACTACAAGATTAATCCTTTACCCAAACCGTAATGGTGACCCAAGAGGTTGTTAATATGAGTGGTGTGTGTGTAAGAACAAGAGATTTAAGTGGTTCGGTCGTAAATGACCTACGTCCACTGCAAGCACACCGGAATATTATTACTAAAGAAGGAGATTACAAGTTAGGTATGTGGTAGTTGTGGCTATATTTCTGAATAAACACAAGGATTGCATCTGATCCTATTTATAGACCTAATAGTGGGCTGCATGGGAGGCCCACAGGCGACTTTATTGGCTTGGGCCCAACCGAGGCCCAAGTCCATGGTCTTCCTTGAAATGGCGGGAAAAGGCGGATTACTGTTGATGACGTCGCTCTACAGTGTTGTCGTTGTTGTGGCTGGACACGTGGCGGATTCCTGATGGTGTGCAGTGACATCGTACTTGCTACAGTGTTCAGTCCACCTCTGCTGTCTGACGTGATGTCTGACCGTGGGCTAGGTAATGCCTGCTGGTCACTGTTCATGACAGCGTGCACAGTGTAGCCGTTCACCCTTTTGTACTATCTGCCACATGTCCTTCTCCTGTTGGTGCGTGCTCTGACATGGATCTTTATGAATCTTCCTTTTGTCATTCCTTGTACTTCGTATGAGAGGTGCTAAGGGAAGATTCCGCGCGTGGTTACACGCGCGTATCAGGTATTGTCTGTTGCTTATCATCCGTCCTGGCGCGCGAGGCATGCTGATTATCTGCCCCGCGCTGGTGTGTCTCTGCGCCGTGGCCTGGCGCAGGGTTATTGCTTCTTGGGGATAGGGACGCCCTTCAGATTAGGCTCCCTATCCCTTCAAGTCCCCCTAGTCTAGGACTTCTCCTGCTCGCTGATGAGTAGGTGGAGTGCTAGACTCAAAATATGTTAGCCGCGGATGAGAGCTCATCTGCTAGTATTGTAGCTCTTGGAAGTGCGTAGTCTGGAGATTTTTGGCGGGGAACGTCTTTGCTAGTTTTACGTCAAATTTCCGCTGAGTAGGACGTTCTCCGCCCTGCCCTTGCAGCGGTTGGGCGGGGAACGTCTTTTTGAAATTTTACGTCAAGTTCCCGCCGAGTAGGACGTTCTCCGCCTTGCCCTTGCAGTGGTTGGGCGGGGAACGTCTTTTTGACATTTTACGTCAAGTTTCCGCCGAGGCATTAAATGCTGTTGGAGTGGTTTAATGCGGGTCCGGTGTTTGTGATAAATTCGAAATCATTAGCATTGAATTTGTCTCTCATGATTTGGAGTAAATGCGCCTGGAATTCCAACGATCAGTTGCTTCTGATGGAAGTTTAATGGTTGCTGACGTGTTCAGTGACTGTCTGGTTGTGCAGACCGAGGCACGTCACGTCATGGTTGATTATACCAATATCTCGTCTGTGTCAGGAGCGTGGGTTGGCACACGTCTGACGTATTGTCTTCTTGGTTGAGACTGTGCCACGTGTCGATGAGCACGTGTTGCCTGTCAGGCGCGTGAGTTTTCACGCGCTTGTATTGCTGACATTGTGAGATCTGTCGACACGTGTCGATCATCCGGCGCATGTGTAGTGTATAACTGTCATACACTATCATCCAAGCCGCTCATTTTTTGTTGTGGACTCGTGTCGTCATCTTGTGCGTGGAATTTGAAAAGTTGACGGTTTGTGCTTTCCTGGTGGGTCCCTTTGCCATAAATGCGATGAGTATATAAGGCCTATTGTGGCTCATTTGAACGGTTATGCTCTCTAATTTCTTCCACTTTTCTTTCCTTTCTCTTTATCTTCCGGTCAACTTCCGTTTGAAGTTTCCGTTTAATCTTCGAAGATCTTGATCTTGAAGATTCATTTGAAACTTCATATTTCTTCTACTTTGGTGTCTTCTTTCATCTTCTTGTTGTTTTCTGATCAGTTAACTGCTTCTTTCTTACTTTCTTTGAAGATTCCGTCTGATCTTCAAACTTTCCGGTGGGATTTCCAGATTTCTTGATTTTTCATCATCATGTCTGAGAGTGTTAGTGTGTCTGAGGAGGTTGTAGGCGAGCAGCCGGAGGAGGTGGTGCAGGAAACCACCGTTGAACATGGCAAAATCAAAGAGAGGAAGTTGATGTCCAACACTTGTTGTGTTTGGAGTCAAGAAGCCTTCAACCGGTTTCTTGTTATGTATGGGATCTTGCCGGAGTGGGAGCCCACCCTTCCAACTCCGACCAACACTGTTCTCTCAGCCGGTACCGGCCAGTTGGCGTTGTACGAGGCCCACTTTGCTAAGTGTGGGTTCCGCCTGCCGTGTACCCGCTTTCAGATTGACACCATGGTGGCTTATGGTGTTGGTCCTACCCAACTAACCGCTTTTGGGATGCTGCGGTTAGTTCATTTCGAAGCTTCCTGCCGCGCCCTAGACATTGAACCTACCGTTGAACGGTTCAATGTCTTCTACTTTATGGCGCGAGATGAGATGTGGTTTTCATTCAAGCCACGCCCCAAAGTGCCGCCCATGGCCACCCACATACCTAAGTCCCTGCATTGGGCGAAGGAGAAATTTTTCTTCGTGAAGAGGGGTGTGATCCCCATTAGTCTCCCCTGGAAGGTGATAGGGGATGGGCAGCGGGTGGCCGACATGCCTGTGCCCAAGGACTTCAAAAAGCAGGCGTGGTTCCTTGCCCTCACCGCCAATGCCACTAAATTGGAGTTTCAGAATCTGACAGAGGGCATTTTCTTTCTTCTGGGGATGAGTCGAAATGGCATTCGGGCGGGTAAAGAGCCTTATATTGCGCAGGAGGGTAAGTATATTGTCATTATTATTATCATTATTAGTATTTCCCGCGCTCTTTTCTTTATTGTTTGTTATATTGCAGGTGTGGGTAAATTTGAGTTTTATGCTGCCCGCCAGGAGAAGGGCATCAAGTGGAGATCTTTGGCGGAGGGTCAAACTTCTTGCTTGGATGCGCTTGCTGACCGGTTCTACTACCCGGATTTGACCACTGCGCCCAAACCTTATTACACAACCGGTGAGTTCCCCGATCCTTTCGGCTCTAGCATTTTTGGGGATGACACTACTGGATTCTCAGTAGGGAGTGTCCCGCCTATGGGCTCATCCGCGGGGCGTGGTCGTTGGAAACACGCGCCGCGGAATCATGGGTACCGAGCGAAAGTTCTGCTTTCTGACTCGGATTCTTCCGTCTCAGCAGGGGAGGCTGTGAAAGGGCGTCGGCGACGCAAGGATGGGCCTCCTTCTGAAGATGAGGAAGAAGCTGACTCTTCTCAGTTGGAGAGGAGGAAAAGGGCGCGCGTTGATAGCGCCGCCACTAGCAGCGCTGCAGCTGCTACAGAGGATGTGTCTACTGCCCCCACAGGTGGGGGCGAGAGTGGGGCTGCCGCTCTGACTTAACCAGTGACCGCCTCCGGAGGTGCTACTGATGTTGCTGGTGTTCAGAAAACCAGCGTTGCTGAGGGGCAGGGGGTAGTGCCCCTGTTTTTTCTGTGGGAATTCGTGCTGCCCCTAGCCGGCAGCCGTTATTCCAAAAGTTGATTAAGAAGAAGGCGGCTGGTAAGTGACTTGTTTGCTGTTTTTTTTTTTTTTTTTTTTTTTTGAATTCCCTTTGATCGTTTTCCTTGTTTTCGCAGTGTCGCCCAAGTTGATTCCCACTCCTCCTCCTTTGTCTCCTTCTGCGGAGGCTGCTCGTGTGGAGGAGGAGCGTTTGTGGCAGGAGCAAGAAATTGCTCGTAGACAAGTGGAGGCCGATGAAGCTTTACAGAAGGCAGAGGCTGAGAAAAAGGCCGCTGCTGCCAGGCAGGCGGAAGCCGATGAAGCCCGCCGCCGGGCTGAGGCAGAGAAGAAAGCTGCTGCCGATGAAGCCGCACGAAAGGCTGAGGCGGATAAGAAGGCTGAGGCGGAATGCCTTCGCCTCCAGGAACAAAGTTTCCTGGAGGAGAAGGCCAGGAAGGTGACTGAGGCAGAGGAGCGCGCAGCCGAAGAGCGCCTTGATGTGGAGAGCCGGGAGTTGGCTCCTGATGATGGTTTTGAGAGGGCCTTGTTTCAGCAGGGTGCCTCTGGTGCTGCTGGCTCGCGTCGGGATCGGCGCGAGTCCTCTCGGGTTGGGGGATCAACAGGAGTTTATGACGGCTCCTGTTGGTCTGGTGGTGACGCCATCTGGCGCCCTCGCTGGGCTATAAGGGAAAACACCTCGTTTTCCAACTCCTTAGCTGCCGAGGAGTTCGTCAGCGAGGTGGTGCCTCCTTATGAGCGCACTCACCAAGATATGTTGAGTCGTCAGGACCTTATTGCCGCCTTGTGCGTTAATCAGGCGACTCAACTGTCTATAATGGACTCGCTACGGCGCCGCGACTCGGCGCTGTGGCGAGATATGGAGCGGGTAGAGGCAGAGAAAGCCAGCCTTGCTGAGAAGGAGGCTGCCTTCCAGGCGAAGATTGCGAAGTACCGCCGTCGTGCCCATGATGCGGAGGCTAAGGTCTCCAAACTTGAGGAGGATGCGGCCTCCGAAAGGCGCCGCTGGTCTGATTCCTGGAAAAAGGCCAACACTGATATTTCGGACCTTAAGGATTTTCTGTCAGTGGCGCGGGAGCAGCGGCGGGCGGCGGTGAAAAAGCTGGAGGCAGAGAGCCAGGCTCTGTCGAGGCAAGCGGCTAAGTATGCAGCCATGCGCAAGGAGCTTGAGTCTAAGGACGAGGCTCTTGTCGCAGCTACTGAGCGCGTCTCTTTCCTAGAGCAGGAGAGGATCCAGGTCCTTAGTGCAAAGGAGGACCTGGAGCGAGACCTGGACTCTTGTGATCAGGCTCGCCTCGAAGCTGTGAAGGAAAGTGAGGCGTCCAAGCTGTTGCTGGAGGAGGCTGTCTCCGCCCAGACCCAGATGCAAGATTCCATCAAGTGGTTAATGACAGATGGAATGAATGGGGTAAGTCTTCGCGCTTCCTTTATTTTTGGTACTTGTCTTTCGAGCTCATATACTAACTTTCGTTTTGTCTTCAGGTCTTTAAGAGGTTTTGGCAAGAGCCTCTGCTGGGCGATCAGATTGCTGCTATTGCCGCCGCCGCCCAAGCTTATGGTTATAGCGAGGGTTATGAGGATGGTTTCTTGCACGCACAAAATGATGGGCGCATAGTGGACGCAGATCATTATGGCAAGCCTTTGAAGGAGGAATACGAAGCGGAACTTCTGAAGTTCGAGCAAATAGAGTTTCCCATCCTCCAAGTGCTTGCGGATTGCAATAAGAATGCGGATCCACCTGCAGCCTTAAAATACTTCATAGAGACATCTGATGCGTTGACAAGGGCTACTGGCGGGGAGACCTCTGGGGCGGGCGATCAGTAGGCGCTGGGCTTGTTTATTTGTAATTTTAACTTTCGATGTAAATATAAAAGGGTTTTTAAGTCCCTTTGTTTAATGAAATTTTTGTTTGTTATATCGTGTTGTCTCGTCCCTAATTTACTTATTTAACCAAGTCGTCACCCGGTGTGTAAGTAAGAGTTAGGGCGCGCGCTCAGCTAGACAATCCGGCGTCTAAGTGTTCAACACTTTCTCGCCTTGAAGATTGTAGCGGAGGCGACTTGTGCCATTGAGTCCGACTCAGGTGCGCGATAGCCTTGCCTTGAAGACCTTTTACCGCGTTTACGCTGCGCGCTACTCTGATGTCCGAGTTGCAATGACTCTAGAAGACAAGAGTTGGTGCGCGTGTCATTGCTGTGCGGTGTTGTAGGTCCGGCGAGTAAATCCGTCTTGAAGACTACACTAGCCAAGTACGAAGGCGTGCCTTGCTAGTGTGTTTGGTCCGACGCGATTTTGCCTAAGTCTTGAAGACCCTGGCGCGGAAGGTACAAGTAGAAACACAGATATAGGAAACGTTTTCATTAATAATATGGCATGTGTAGCCATTTTGTATTACAAATAACAACGCCGTAACTGAGCGCCGTTCCATGATCGCGGAATAGGGGTGCCATCGAGCCTTTCTAGCGCGTAAGCGCCCTTTCCTAGCACTTCTTGAATTTTGTAAGGGCCTTCCTAGGTTGGGGCGAGCTTCCTAGGCTTTTCGGCGTTGGAAGCCTCATTGTTGCGGAATACATAGTCCCCAATCTTGAAGGTCTGCTCTTTGACATGCTTGTTGTAGTACTGTTCGAGTTGGGTTTTGTAGCTGGCTTCTTTTATTGCCGCGAGGTCGCGGCGTTCTTCTAGCAGATCAAGGTTTATGCGGAGTTCTTTATCGTTATCGGTTGTGTCAGCCATCAATACCCTTGCTGTGGGGCAAGTTATTTCTGCGGGGATTACTGCCTCGGATCCATATGTTAGGCTGAATGGTGTTTCGCCGTTGCTCGTTTTTGTGAGGGTGCGGTAGGCCCATAGAACGTGCGGTAATTCGTCTACCCACCCTGTTCTTCTAGTTCCGAGCCTTGTCTTGATGCCTTCAACTATAGTACGGTTGGCTCTTTCTACCTGGCCGTTGCCTTGCGGGTGCGCAACGGATGTAAAGATTTGTGCGACTCCCATTTGAGCCAGCCATTGTTGGAGGGCCTGGTCTTCGAATTGTGTTCCGTTGTCACTGACCAGTTGCATCGGTAACCCGAACCGACAGATAATGAACTCCCATATAAATTTCTTGACATGTGCGCCATCGATCTTGGCTAGAGGTTTTGCTTCGACCCACTTAGTGAAGTAGTCGATAGCGACAATCAAATATTTCACATTACCCGGCGCTGCTGGGAACGGTCCGACCAGATCGATGGCCCACTTTTGGAAAGGCCAAGCTGCTGTGACTGGTACTAAATTGTTCTTGGGGCGCAGGGTGTTTGGAGCATGGCGTTGGCAGCTGTCGCATTTGCGTAGCTCACTGACTGCGTCGACATGCATGCCAGGCCAATAATATCCTGCGTTCATCAATTTTGCCACTACCATCCTTGGTCCTGCGTGCAACCCGCATGTTCCTTCGTGTATTTCTTTGAGGAGAACAGATGCTTCTGCCGGGTCTACACAACGCAGGAGTGGTCCTAGGAAGGAGCGACGGTACAGGATGCCACCCGCCAGTTGGTATTGCAGGGCCTTGTTTTTTTATCTTCCGGGCCTCTAGTTTGTCGTTAGGCAGGATTCCCGAAGATAAAAAAGCTTTAATTGGCGTCATCCATGACGCATTGCCTGTTTGGGTGACATTGACCTGGCGCGCGGAGACTGACGGCTTGTCTCGGACCTCGATTCGGACTTCTTTTGCCATGTGCTCGAAAACCGTGGATGCCATTTTGCTGAGTGCGTCGGCTGGTTTGTTCTCGCTGCGCCTGATGTGTTCGACTGTGCATGTGTCGAACCTGCGCATGAGTTGCCTGGCTTGTTCCAGGTATAGAGCCATGGTTTCATCCTTTGCGTCATATGTCCCGTTGATCTGTCGTGCTACCAGCAATGAGTCCACATGTGCCTCCACGTGCCTGGCCCCCATTTTTTTCCGCTATGCGGAGGCCTGCCAGCAACGCTTCGTATTCCGCCTCGTTGTTTGTGCTTTTAAATTCGAGGCGGATGGCGTATGTGAACTCGTGTTTATCTGGGCTGATGAGGCGCAAACCGGCGCCAGCACCGTCTCCATTTGAAGCTCCATCAGTGTATAAGGACCACTTTTGTGATGGATCATGTGCTGGCGCGGGTGATTCTTCTTCTCGGCATTCTTGAATCTTATCAGCTGGGATCTCGGTTGCGAAGTCTGCTAATACTTGGCCTTTGATTGCGGGTCGGGGCTTGTAGTTGATTGTATGCTCTCCGAGCTCGATAGCCCATTTCGCTAATCTTCCCGACAACTCGGGTTTGGCTAAGATGTCATTTATCCGATAGTCTGTAAGTACATTTATCGGGTGGCCTTGGAAGTATCTGCGCAGCCTTCGAGAAGCGTGAATTAAAGCTAAGACCAGCTTTTCCATTATGGTGTACCGGGTTTCCGCATCTAACAATGTGCGGCTGATGTAGTAGATAGGCGTTTGCACGCCTTTACGATCGACCATCAGGACTGCGCCTATTGCCCGCTCCGTGACCGAGAGATAGAGCGTGAGTGGCTCTTTGGGGAGCGGGGCTGTCAGTGTAGGAAGGTTCATCAAGCATTGCTTCATTTGCTGAAAAGCTGATTCTGCTTCAGGGGTCCAACGGAAGTTGCTCTTCTTCAGGCAGTTTTTCAAAGTGTCCACGAATGGAAATGACTTTGAAGCGTAATTGGATAGGAAGCGGTTTAGGGCAACCAAGCGGCCCATTAGTGTTTGTACTTCTTTGACGGAGGCTGGTGACGGCATCCGCTCGATTGCCTGAACTTTTTCTGGGTTGGCGCGGAACCCATCCCGCGTAACGATAACGCCCAGAAATTTCCCCTCTTCCATCCCGAATGAGCATTTGCTTGGATTCAACTTCATGCGGACCTTTCGCAGTTGATTGAATGTCTGCTGGATATCTCGTAACATGTCACTTTCTTCCTTGCTCTTGATCACTAAATCATCGACGTATACTTCGAGCCTTACGCCGATTTCTTTTACGAAGGCCGTGTCCATCAGACGCTGGTACGTTGCGCCCGCATTTTTCAGGCCGAAAGGCATCTTTGTGTAGCAGAAGATGCCTGCGTCTGTGCGGAACGCTGTTTTGTCTTCATCCTCTTTGGCCATTTGTATTTGGTGGTATCCCTTGTAAGCGTCCAGAAAACACTTGTATCGGTATGGGGCGAGGGAATCCACCTTCAGGTCAATCTCTGGTAGAGGATAGCAATCCTTTGGACACGCCTTGTTGATGTCTTTGTAGTCTACGCACATGCGCCATCCCCCATTTGCTTTGGCGACCATGACGGGGTTGGCCACCCACGTCTGGTATCTAATGGGGCGGAGGATGCCCGCATTGAGCAGCTCGGTGACTTGTTCATTCATGGCTTTTGTTTTCTCCGGGCCCATACTTCTTTTCTTTTGTACGATTGGCTCTGCGGAGCGATAAACGTTAAGCCTGTGTTCCGCTATTTCCCGTGGAACACCCACCATGTCTGCCGGTTGCCATGCAAAAATGTCCATGTTACTGATCAGTAGTTGCTTTAAATGGTTCCGTATGGACTCGGAGATTTCATGGCCAATGGTCACCGTTTGCTCCGGAAATTTGGGGTTGAGCGTCCATTTTTCCGGCTCTGTGCGGGCGTTTGTTTTGACCATTTTTAATGGCTTGGCTGTATCTGTGGCGTGGCAATCCTTGTTTCCTCGGATGAAGGCGACACATGTTTTGGTGGGGAACCCCACCATTGCGTGCGCCGTGGAGGCGTTGGCGTTGAAGCGAGCAATGCCTTCTCGTCCTAGGAGTATGTCATGGTTTGATGTGGCTGGTAGGACCATGAAGTCACATATCTCCGTGCGCTCGTGTGTACCGTCAGTCCATGTTACAGGCAAAGAAAGCATGCCGCGGGGCATGATGGTTTCATGGATGAAACCTGAAATTGGCTCATTGACGGGAATGAGCTTTGCTTTGTCTTCTTCATCGAGTTGTTGGAAACATTGGTCATACATGATATCTGTGCTACTGCCGCCATCTAAAAACATGTACCGCGTGCGGTAATGTCCGAAGACAGCAGTGATCACTAACGGAGCTGTGCAGGAGGCACCCCCTCTGACTCTTGGCATGAGGATGTCAGCCTCTTTCCATGAGTCATCCAGCGGCTGTACCCGGGTGCGCTTCCCATGTTGGGTGTTCTTGCCCCGCCATGTCATGTTGCATTGATGGCGGGGGATTAGAGTTGCGGAATGCGTGTTTAGGTCCCGGATCTTCTTCCGCGACCCTTCGCCTTGGGTTTCTTTGTTACCTTGGCCTTTGCCAGCTCGGTGAACATTTTTGACCAGGTGGCCGAGCTGGCCTGATTTCAGCGCTGCCTCTATCTCCATTTTCAAACTGTAGCAGTTGTCCGTGAGGTGGCCGTAGTCGTTATGGTACTCACAGAACTTGCTACGGTCCACATTTCGGCGCTTCCCCAGAGGGTTGGGCTCTTTCAGGGTGACCTGCTCGGTTTTCAGAACTTGAGATGGTGTTTTTGTTAACGGGGTCCAGTCGTGGTTTTTCTTGGAGTGTCCGCGCTGGTCCCGCGTTTGTTTGGAGCTGATGATCTGGCGGGCATCACCGGCCGGGGAATACTTTCCCTCGTCGGTGGTGCCTGTGATGCGGTTCCAGACGGATTTGCTTTTGTGTCTAGTATTATTATTATTATGATGTTGTGGCTGGAAACCGTGTTGCTGGTTGAAAGATTTTTCAGAGGAGGCAAATATTTTGGCTGAGCGTATGAGCTCATCCCAGGACTCTGGGATGCCATCCTTGCCGGTGAGGCATTTCATGAGGTCTGGACTGCGCACATTGTGAATGAACGCGGCCCGTGTGAGCTCCTCCCCGCATCCGATTTGCAGTGCTTCTTTGTTAAACCGGACTATGTAATCTTCAATCGTTTCCCGGTCATACCGCCGATATAGCAGGATATCCGCTTTGTCTTTCTTATGCTTACGTAGGTGTGAGAAGTGGCTGCCGAACTTTTCTGTGAGGTCGTCGAAGTCCTTTACGCTTCCCGCTGGGAGGCTGTCAAACCATACCCTGGCGGCACCCGTGAGGGTTTGAGCGAAAAGGTGGCACCACACTTGGACAGGCCAATCCACGGACACACCTGCGCACTCAAAGTCGTGCACATGGTCGTCTGGGTCACGCAGGCCATCGTATCTACCGATGCTGCTTGGGAGTTTGGCCTTTCTTGGTACTTTGGCGGCTGCTATGCGGGCGACGAACTTGGACTTCTCAGCAAAAGCTTTTGGTCGGAATGGTTTGACCAAGTCATCGTCTATCTCACTGTCTCGCGACGTGTGAGTGTGCTTCTTTCCTCTGTGATCAGAGTCGCTGCTTGACGATTCGTAACCGTCTGGCTCCTCACGTGATTGGGCGTAGCCCCGAGCTCTGACGTTTCCGCCGAGCTCCCCGCTACGACCATCACCGTGATTGGCCGTATATTTCTTCTTGTACCTTGCTTTCGACGGAGTATCGAAAGCAAGTGTCTTACCTTTCTTTTTTGCTTGCTGCAATAGTTTTCGTTGGTATATTGCGGCACTCTTGGCATTCTGACGGAGGAGCCAGTGGTCCGGATCCTCCTCGGAAAGCTCTTGACTGTCATCGTCTGATTCGACGTCGCGGATTTCAACGGCTGATCTGTCGAGCCGAGACGTCGTTTGCTTGACGACGGTGTTGGGTGTAGTTTGGTTATCCGGCTGTCGGAGGTCTTCGTCTCCGGTTTGGTGTACGCCAGAGGTGTTGGGGTTGGGTTCAGCCATGGGTGGGTTAAAAGATGAGTGAGGAGGTGTTCTAACCGTTGGATGGCGCCAATGAAGAAACAATAAGTATACCGGAGATTACGTGTAACCCCCGGGTGGTTAATACTTATGTAACTACAAGATTAATCCTTTACCCAAACCGTAATGGTGACCCAAGAGGTTGTTAATATGAGTGGTGTGTGTGTAAGAACAAGAGATTTAAGTGGTTCGGTCGTAAATGACCTACGTCCACTGCAAGCACACCGGAATATTATTACTAAAGAAGGAGATTACAAGTTAGGTATGTGGTAGTTGTGGCTATATTTCTGAATAAACACAAGGATTGCATCTGATCCTATTTATAGACCTAATAGTGGGCTGCATGGGAGGCCCACAGGCGACTTTATTGGCTTGGGCCCAACCGAGGCCCAAGTCCATGGTCTTCCTTGAAATGGCGGGAAAAGGCGGATTACTGTTGATGACGTCGCTCTACAGTGTTGTCGTTGTTGTGGCTGGACACGTGGCGGATTCCTGATGGTGTGCAGTGACATCGTACTTGCTACAGTGTTCAGTCCACCTCTTCTGTCTGACGTGATGTCTGACCGTGGGCTAGGTAATGCCTGCTGGTCACTGTTCATGACAGCGTGCACAGTGTAGCCGTTCACCCTTTTGTACTATCTGCCACATGTCCTTCTCCTGTTGGTGCGTGCTCTGACATGGATCTTTATGAATCTTCCTTTTGTCATTCCTTGTACTTCGTATGAGAGGTGCTAAGGGAAGATTCCGCGCGTGGTTACACGCGCGTATCAGGTATTGTCTGTTGCTTATCATCCGTCCTGGCGCGCGAGGCATGCTGATTATCTGCCCCGCGCTGGTGTGTCTCTGCGCCGTGGCCTGGCGCAGGGTTATTGCTTCTTGGGGATAGGGACGCCCTTCAGATTAGGCTCCCTATCCCTTCAGTGCCCATGAAAGAATAATGCATGATTACTTTGGCGATGAACCATTATACTCGGATGTTACTTTTCAACGTCGGTTTAGAATATGTCGACGACTATTTTTACGTATAGCCGACGACTTATCGAGTTATGACCCATTTTTTACATTGAGGTACGATGCTAGAGGCAAGAGAGGGTTCACAACTATCCAAAAACGCACAACTGCATTACGCCAACTAGCTTACGGGACGGTAACCGATAGTTAGGATGAATATTTAAAGATATCTGATAGAACTGCACGGGAATGTTTGTAGAAGTTTTGCAAGCGTGTTGTGAAGATCTACAGCAAAGTATATTTGCGAAAACCAACGAGGAGCGACGTCTAGGGCTGCAAACGAACCGAACAAAAACGAACAAGGCCTTGTTCGTGTCGTTTGCTAAAGAAATTATGTGTTCACGAAGAGTTCATGAACACTTACCGAACAAGATTTTTTGTTCATGTTCGTTTGTTAAGAAAACACGCGTGTTCGTGTTCGTTTGTTCATGAACGCACACGACCATAAACGAATATTAATGAACACAAACAAGTGTTCATGAACACAAAAATTTGTTCATGAGCGAAAACAAACACAGATGAACATATATTAATTTTCGAATAAAATCGAATTCACATATATTAAGAAATTAAGTATAACTGTACTTAGTACATAACATAATATTGGTAAAACATAATAAAGTAGTGTCTTAAAAAACTAAGCTCTCATTTTAAACTTGAAGTCTTCATTTATTTAAACTTGTTGTCTTACATACTTAGTTCACATAAATTATTTATTTAATTTAGTAAAATAAATAAAAATTAAAGAATATAAAACAAAATTATAAAAATTAAAAACTCCATTAAACTATCGAACATAAACGAACACGTTACCGAACGTTCACGAACATAAACGAACGAACGCGACCTCTGTTCATGTTAGTTCGTTTAACTAAACGAACAAATTTTTTTTGTTCGTGTTCGTTCATTTAATAAACGAACGAACACAAAGAACTTCCCGCCGAACGGTTCATAAACTGTTCGCTGAAAGTTCAGTTCGTTTGCAACCCTAGCGACATCCAAAAAATATATCAACACCATACCGAAAGACATTGTTTTCCAGGAATGCTCAGAAGCATATACGTTGGCCGTGGCGGAATTGTCCAACAGCATAGCGGGGAATGTACACTAGTGGTCAACACGGACATCCTACAATAATCTTAGAGGCTGCTTGTTCCCAGGATTTGCATATTTGGCATGCATTTTTTGGAGTTCCCGGTTCAAACAATGACATTAACGTCATCAATCAGTCTCTAAATTTCAAAGATGTTGTGCAAGGGACCGGTCCAGACACTAGCTTCACACTATCAGGTGTGCAATACCAACGCGGATATTATCTTGCTAATGGAATCTACCCGAAACACTCCACAATAGTTAAAACCATTTCACACACGGACGACGAAAAAAGAAAGAAATTTGCAAAGTATCAAGAAGCAGCGAGAAAGGACATCGAACGTTGTTTCGGTGTTCTACAAGCAAAGTGGCATATCATTGACAACCCGGAAAGAACGTGGACACCAAAAATGTTGCGGTATTGTATGTATGCCTGTATTATTTTGCATAACATACATATCGAAGACTTAGGAAGGGCCATTTGTGATTTTCATGAAAACGAGCTCGGGTAGAATAGTGCTCCCGTTAGTCCGACTCAACAAGAACTTAACGAATTATCATTACGCAATGAGGACAGACACCTACATCTACAATCGGATTTGGTGGATTATATTTGGGCGAACGGGGAAAACTAGACATGTTATTTATTTTAATTATTTAGTTATTTTTATTTGTAACGTTTTTAGGCGTAATTTCCTTTTTATTTGTATCTTTTTTATTTGTAACCTTATTTTAAATATTATGTTATTTATTTTAATTATTAAGTTATTTAAAAATTAGAAAATAATAATTAATTAGTGACCAATAGGAGTGGAGGACTATTTAAGGAGGACTACCCCCACCCCCTTGGATAGTCCTCAAAATGTCTAAATGCTTATGGGACCCACATTTTGATGACGTGACGGCAAGGCTTCCCAAGCCTTGCCTCCACCACACCACATAGTCTAAAGAAACTATCATTCTTGTTTGAAAAAAATGACGCATCCACGTCTCGTCGGAAAAAATTTCAGTCAACATTTACTCACTTTCGCATTTTATATTAACTGCTATCCACTTCAATCAAATACTATATTAACAGTCTTTGGGTTCAAAAGTGCAAAAATCCATCGAACGAAGGCATCCCTGTTAAGAAAATTTGGATGGTCGGGGGGTCAGTTGACCCCCCTGACCCTCCCGTAGTTCCGCCGCTGCATACCATTGGTTGAAGGAGCTTGAAGTTTTAGGTTAGAAGAAAAAAACTCTATATTGAAAAGCTACTTTAAAAAAAAAAAAGCTTATACTAGATACAGGCTTTTAATGAGTAAATGACATAAATACTCATTCTATAATAAAAAAAATAATAAAACATGTATACAAGTTTTTAATTATTGTCCATTTTGGTCATTTTATACATTTTATTAAAAGCTCCAGCTACTCTACCAAACACTAAATTATATTTAAAAGGCTACAACTAGCAGTTTCCAGCTAGTGGCTGGGAACTGTAGCTTTTTAAATATATTTTGGTGTTTGGCATAGTAGCTGAAACTTTTAATAAAAATATATAAAATGACCAACATAGGCATAACTAAAATCTTGTATGCATGTTTTTTTATTTTATTTTTATGGAATAATGGGTATTTGTTGTAAGACCCTAACCCGTAATCACGCGATCAACGCCCAAATCATACGGGTTTGGACCTTACTTAAACCACTCCCGATTAAAAACTTTGAAATTTATAATAAGTCGACCCATTAAGATCAAATACATGTTTGATTCACACAAATTTTTACATTTTAATAGTTAAAACATACTCTAAGATGTTGCGTTTTAACGGGAGTTTCTTAGATTCTAATGCGGAAGCTTGATGAGTGATCGGGTGTGTTCGGCTCTTATCGCGACTTGATCCTTGCTCCGGGACTTCCTTCACTTGTTTACCTAGCACCATTTCACAAAAATGGTTATTGGGTTGTCAATGATACATTTAAACTAGTACGGTATTCGTTACACGTTGATACGGAACGAACCAGGCCAAACGGCCCTTTATCAGGAGAACAAACTGCTGCAACTTATGCGCAGCAGCTGTTCGGATCGCTTTTACCCCTTCTAAAACCCAAAATCTGACTTCGACTTTCAAATGAGAATTGTTCTACGCTCCGAGAGCTTTCCAGGCATATAAAGAACACCTCCTAACGATTTTTCTACGATTTTATACGCAATTTTAAAGTTCGTGCTGACGTGCAGGTCAAAGCGCGCGGCCGCTCGGCCTCTGTGAGCGGCCGCTCGAAGCTTCTGAGGTGAATTTGGTGATTTTTAAGCATGGGAATCATGTCGCAACCGCATTTGATGATTCCCGAAGCCTAAGTAATGACTTGCCGACTAAATAAACCTTTGTTTGACTGAAATTATGGTCCGGTTTATGTCGCCATGATCCGGTTCTTAGTTTTGAATGTTTATGGCGACTTTTACCCAATTTGACCCATTAAGGCCTTAATTCAAACAAGGCACTTTTGACCACTTAAATTGCATACCGTTTGAGTTGTCAAGTCATTAGACACTTGATCAACAAAAGCGTTTGTCCGATTTGTTTCATTACACTTAGATTCTTAGAATCAACCTTTATTAATCCTTTAAATCCCCAAAATGCCCCTCATGACCAAATCTTTCAATTTAGCCATTCGTGGCGAAACTTCTTGTTTCAAATCCAATGTTTTTGACTCAATGACTTGTTTAAAAACTTCTAAGTCCATACGGACTTAGATTTTCAACATTTCTCAAGATCGTTCTAATGTGGTCGATTCTAAGCGCCTTAGCGCGCATTAGACATAGTTATGGAAATAACTTACTTGATTTGCACCCACACTTCATGTGGGTACTTTTATCACCTATGTTGCTTCGCCCGAAGGCGTTTATTCGACTACGGACTTACCGGGTGGTGTTGACCCATTCTCATACCTTGTGCGTATCCTCCACGATTCTTAGCATCAAGCGTGCATGCGCAAATGCATCTACCTGCGTGCTTTCTAAATATACACATTAATTCCTCGAAACTCAAATGGTAATACCTTGCCATTTGAGCCGTTTAACCTCATGAATCTTATTGCTTGAAAAACAAGCATCAAGTATTGGACTCACATGGTGAGGATTAAAACTTCATTCACAGGTCATATAATATTTTCAAGTTGGCGTGATGAGTTGATGTACATATATATGTTTTCTTTTTGAATAATAAAAAAAATAAATTCTATTACTCCACAAATCAACATATTCTAGATATAAGAAATGAGTTAATAACGATTTAAATAGATATGTAAAGATTTGAATTCGTAACTTATATTGTATCTTTTAGAACTAGCCTTATATTTTTTTAAAAAAAAAGTATATAGAACATTTAGTCAAGAGTAGTAAAGGTCCCCGTCGCCGGACAATCGACAAATCAAAGAATCATAGAGCAGAATTACAGCTCATAAATTTTAATAATGAAATATCGGTTCAAGCATAAATCGTTATTCCTCGTTTATTTACAAGTTCACCATCACAATCAAGGTGAGTTTACGTAACCATGTTTATGCGATTCTTTATACTTGCAACATTTTAAGCAATTCAACATGCATGTCTAGTAGTAAACTTTATTGTCTCATGAATTAGTCAACAGTTTCAACGAGTTTCAACGAGTTTCAACATTACATAATCATTAGCTATGGCCAAGCCGACGATACTCAATAATAGATCTATTGGATTGACAATCCCACCCGGATACGTGTACCTCCTACATAGGTAGCGTGGGTGATTGTTATCGTTCCAACATATTACTAAGGTGAACCGTAGATGACGGGATGGACCTAAACTAGTCGGAGGTTTGATTATGTCAACATATTATACTATTCTTGTAGACTTAAATTTACGATAGACATACGAATTGCTAAACTTTTATACTTAAACTATTTGCTTGACATGGCTTATGTATTCTCACCAACTTCTAGTTGACCCCCCCATTTTTCCAAACTCAACAGGAAATATTGATGCTTGAAGTCTAGAGCTAGCATGAGGAGATATTTGAAGCTTTGTTGATTACTTGATGTAGACTTTAATGTAATTCAATATTGTAATGTATTAAAGGATTATTTAAACTTGTGTACTACCATGAGCTACTGAACAATCATTCATACGTGGCACCTCCATGTTTCCGCCATCGGTTGAGGTGTTACAGATTGGTATCAGAGCTATGGTTATAGGGAATTAGGTTATTAGAAAAATAATCTAGTCTATAACCATAGGATTATAACTAGTATTTGCTCATTTTACTTGCTATTCTCTATCTCTCTCCTACTTCTTATCCCTACTTTAATCCCTACAAGAAGATTGCTCTCCATCACTGGATCTACTCTTAGACTAATAGGATAAAATCCTCAGGTTTAGCCTGAACCACCTTGAGATCTCGTTGAAGTTCTAGATTTTAATAACAAACACGTGCAATCTGGAAGGGTGAACGCCTGTATTCTGAGTTTTCTGTCTAGGCTGGCATTGCGCATATATCCCAATCAGACGAGGGACCCGGATGCCTACCTGGGAATTCTCGGGATGAGTGTTCACTTATAGGCTAAAGCATGTCTTCACTATGTTATTAGAGTCTAGAATCTTTGATAAGTCAATGTTTTCGTTTATTCGTTTTAATTAATGGATAAATGATTACATTCCTTATATTACCTCATTCATTTCATAACAAATGGTTTTCGATAAAAAGTTTTATGGGTTAATCAAAGTCTATTATACAAAAAAAAAAAAAAACCACCTCAAAAAAATTCTTGATTTGTGAAACCCGGCATCGTGTTTAAAATTTCTGATATTCCGATCTAAATCCATTTAGTTTGTACTACTTATTCTAAAAAAAAAAAAATTAACCACACTTACTGTCACACCCTCAAAATCCACTTGCGGGGTTTTACCGCGAGGCGCATGACAAACCAGGATCCAAACCAACGATCACAATAAACAAGTCTAAATGTAATTAATGCAATACCAAAACATAGTTTTAAAATCCCGTTTACAGCGGAAGCTTATTCAAAATAAAGTTCAACATGAATAACCAAAGTTCAATGTTTATGAAATCATGCAACTCTATCTAGACGCCGTGCAGACGCGTGCGCCCTAGTCCCATGTGCTACCTTAGCGACCTGAGAAAACATGTAAAAGTTTACGTCAGCACAAAAATGCTGGTGAGTTTACAGGTTTGCAGTTCAAGTACCAAGTCCACCTGTCCATACTATAACAAATAGAAAACCAGTATACGCTAGCTAGGCGTACGTTTTGCTACTACCACGATTGGAAAACCATTACTAACTCGAATACCAGTTTTGTGCCCGAATAGTTCCAAATGTTCCTGTTGTTCCTGTTTGAGACAATATGCACTCGCCCGGCCCTCCAAGCCGACGAGCGGGGTTGGTCACTCCCAATAGCGCTATTCACATTTCCCCGTTGTGCAAACCCGCACATTCATGGTTCCCCCCGGGACTTCCAAAGATCGTGTAGTATACGTTAGAACCCATAGTATGACAGAATTTACCAAACAATCGTTTTAACACATGTTTTCTCCCCCGAAAGTATAAAACCAGTTTAAAAGAGGGGCCGTAAACTCACCTTAAGTTGCTTTACTCCTAATCCCGAGTAAACTCAGCTGCTATGTTAGTCCCGTACAGTGGCGACCTAACATACGACAGTTACAAGTACTTAGACTAATAACCCGCAGGTTAATTAGTCCCTAGATGTCCAGACCATAACCAAGTTCGTTTGAAAATACCGTGACTGTTTAACTGACCCAAAGTACAAGACTCGACATCCCATTGGTGACCCGAGACTCCCCATGTTATGTTTACGTTCCAAAACATACAATAACGCAAGTACATTTACACACGTTAACGTTCAACAAGTTATAGCACATAGTTCACGTATCACCGAAATACATCCAAATATATGTTACCAAGTTATTAGACATGTTACGGGGTTCCTAGCATGTTACTACATGTCAAATCGGGTCTCGGAATGCTAATATACACTTACAGCAGCAGTACACGCGATTAGGGAGGCTAATCGCATGAAATGTCACGTGATTAGGGCTAATCGCCCCTAATGTTGAGCGATTGGGGCTACTCGCCCCTAGGGGCACGCGATTGGGGCTACTCGCCCCTAGTCACGCGAGTGGGGCCTAATCGCCCCTTAATGCATGCGAGTGGGGGTCTACTCGCCCCAGATACATGCGATTAGCAAGGCTACTCGCCTGTAACCTTGCTGTTCCGGTTTTTCGCGCGTTTAACGCTCCAAATCAGATCCAGAGCGTGTGTAACTACCCAATATCATCCCAAGCACTAACCTAAACATGTTTAACCCAAAACCCTTCGTTCATCCTCGTAAAATCAGTCCTGCATGCAACCAAAGCACTCCAAACACATACACATAGCATGCAACATTCAATTAACGCATGTAATCATAACCCTATTATCCAATTACTGAGATTTCTATCATTATAATAACAATATTAATTCTGACCTAGCATGATAACACATCAAAACATCATCAAGATTCATAAAAATCCTATCTTTCTAATCATACATACCCATAACGCATGTTTAATAGTTATAATCCGATTAATGACTCTTATTGACGATTTTCAGAAACCTTTTTCGTTTATGAACAGGTCTGGACCATTAGGGATTGATTAAAAACATTTACAAAGTATTGTGGATGAGAATCAAACCTTGGAATTGTAAAAGGATGATGGTTAGACCTTGAAACCTTGTGTTTTTGATAAAAATCGCCTTCCAGAGGTTGTTTAAGTGTTTGGGGCGGTTATGGGACGACTAGGGTTTGTCTAATTGAGTTTAGGAGGTTAAGTGTTGTATTTATAGGCGTTTCTAGTCGTCCAGCCCGTTCCATGCGATTGTGCAGGTTTATACGCGAGTAGGATGCCTAATCGCATGACTGTTCATGCGATTAGCCCTATTCGCCTATAAGAATCCTCCTACTCGCCCCAAAGTCATGCGATTAGGCTATTCCCCAAGCCTAATCGCCTATAGCCCCTATGTTGGTGTGTTTTGCGCGTTAAACCCCGTTTTAACATACGTTAATGCATATTCATGTACCGACAAGTCACATAATGATTGTAAACACATAACACAAGTAAATACACATATTTATACTCGTTCACCAATTCCCGGGACTCGAGACTCGTACGTTCCGTATACCCTGACGATCCTACAAATCGTCACCGTTTGTACACTTGGTTAAGGACCGACATCTAATGAACCTCTAGACCAACATCCAATGATCTTCTAGACTAACTAATAGTTCCCGAACCATAACCCGACTTAACTAACCCAGTTAAGTACAATATACGCGTGACTCGCTAAGGTAGACTTTCATCTAGACCACGTTGTTAACCCGAATTTGCCAGGTGTCACATCATCCCCACGTTAAAAGAATTTTCGTCCCGAAAATTTGTACAAGTACAGAAAGAACAAAAGAAATAACGAAGGAAACAAGCAAAAGGTAGAAACCAAAAGAGAGAGATTTACCCGAGTTGTCACATCATCCCCACGTTAAAAGGAATCTCGACCCGAGATTCATTCAGCTGCCGAAGAGACATGTCTCGACTCGAACGCTTCCTTAGGAAAAAGATGAGGATACTTAGACTTCATCTGATCCTCCCGTTCCCACGTATATTCCGGTCCCCGGTTCGAGTTCCACCGAACCTTAACGATACGAATCTTGCTGTGACGTAGGCTACGAATCTTGTAATCAAGGATCTCCACAGGTTCTTCCACAATCCGAAGACGATCATCAACCTTGATCTCTTCTAGTGGAACGATGAGAGACTCGTCAGCCAGACACTTCTTCAAGTTTGATACGTGAAAGACGTTATGTACGTTACCGAGCTCCGTCGGTAGATCAAGTCGATATGCCACCGGCCCAATCCGTTCCAGGATCGTAAATGGTCCGACATACCGTGGGTTGAGTTTGCCACGCTTCCCAAAGCGTATGACGCCCTTCCACGGAGAAACTTTCAGAAGCACCTTGTCGTTAACTTGGAATTCCAGTGGTTTGCGACGCTGATCGGCATAACTCTTCTGCCGGTCCCGTGCCGCCGCCAACCGATTACGAATCTGTACGATCTTTTCCGAAGTTTCGTACACTAGTTCAGGCCCAGTGAGTTGACTCTCACCCACTTCAGCCCAACAAAGAGGAGAGCGGCATTTCCGTCCGTACAGTGCCTTGAACGGAGCAGCCTTGATGCTCGTGTGATAACTGTTGTTGTACGAGAATTCTACCAACGGCAGATGAGCTTCCCAACCCTTCCCAAAATCGATCACACACGCCCGCAGCATGTCTTCCAAAGTTTGAATCGTACGCTCACTCTGACCGTCAGTCTGTGGATGGTAAGCCGTACTCATGTCTAGTTGGGTACCCAAAGCCTTGTGCAAAGACTTCCAGAAGTGAGAAGTAAAGCGAGAATCGCGATCCGAGATTATAGAAACTGGCACCCCGTGCTTAGAAACAACTTCTTTCAAGTAAAGACGAGCCAAACGATCCATGGTGTCGGTCTCCTTAATAGCAAGAAAATGGGCTGATTTCGTCAACCGATCGACAATCACCCATATCTTGTCGTTCCCGCTTGGTGACTTAGGAAGTTGTGTGACAAAATCCATAGTAATCCGTTCCCATTTCCATTCCGGAATTTCAGGTTGTTGCAGGAGACCCGACGGTTTTTGGTATTCCACTTTGACCTTAGCACAGGTCAAGCATTTGCTCACGTATGAGGCTATGTCTGACCTCATGTTTGGCCACCAGTAAAGCACCTTCAGATCTTGATACATCTTATCCGAACCAGGATGAATAGAATACCGGGACTTATGAGCCTCATCAAGAACAAGCTCCCGTAGTCCCCCGAATAAAGGAACCCATATGCGTTCTGCGAAGTAGTGCAGGCCATCAGGCCTTCGCTCTAGGTGCTTGTCGGCACCGTGCATAGTTTCAGCTGTAAGGTTTTCCTCCTTCAAAGCTTCCAATTGGGCAGAACGGAGTTGATCAGGTAGCGACGAATGGATAGTGAGCTGCAATGCCCGAACGCGACGAGGTTTAGAAGATTCCTTCCTGCTCAAGGCGTCTGCTACAACATTCGCCTTGCCAGGATGGTACTTGATAGCACAATCATAATCGTTCAAAAGTTCGATCCAACGGCGCTGCCGTATGTTCAAGTGTTGTTGGTCGAAAATGTGTTGGAGACTCTTGTGATCGGTGTAGATGGTGCATTTGGTACCGTACAAGTAATGTCTCCAAATTTTCAACGCGAATACCACGGCACCCAACTCCAAGTCATGAGTTGTGTAGTTCTTCTCGTGCACTTTGAGTTGACGAGAAGCATACGCAATCACTTTCTCGCGTTGCATCAACACGCAACCGAGTCCATGAATGGAAGCATCACAGTAAACGACAAAGTCATCAGGACCCTCAGGTAAAGACAAAATAGGAGCAGAACACAGTTTAGACTTTAGTTCCTCAAACGCGGACTCTTGTGATTCACCCCAGTCGAACTTCTTATCCTTCTGAGTGAGAGTGGTGAGGGGTTGAGCAATCTTCGAGAACCCCTGAATGAAACGACGATAGTAGCCCGCAAGGCCTAGGAATTGCCGCACCTCAGTTGGCGTCTTTGGTGCTCCCCAGTCCTTGATAGCTTCGATCTTAGCTGGATCGACATGAATCCCTAGTTCGTTAACCACATGTCCTAGGAATTGAACTTCGCGTAACCAAAAGTCACACTTTGAGAACTTGGCGTAAAGTTGCTCCCGTCGTAATAGTTCCAAAACTAACCGCAGATGTTCCCCGTGTTCGGTCTCGTTCTTGGAGTAGATCAGAATGTCATCAATAAACACAATGACAAACTTGTCCAGGTACGGTTTACAGACGCGGTTCATCAAGTCCATGAAAACCGCCGGTGCGTTCGTGAGACCGAAAGGCATGACCAAGAATTCGAAATGGCCATAACGTGTTCGAAAAGCAGTCTTTGCAACGTCAGCCTCCCTGACGCGCAGCTGGTGATATCCGGACCTTAAATCGATCTTGGAATAATAACTAGAACCCTGAAGCTGGTCGAATAGATCATCGATACGTGGAAGAGGATAACGGTTCTTGATGGTCAACTTGTTCAGCTCTCTGTAGTCTACACACAATCGGAAACTCCCATCCTTCTTCTTGACAAATAAAATTGGGGCTCCCCAAGGGGAAGAACTTGGCCGAATGAAACCCTTGTCCAAAAGTTCCTGTAACTGACTAGACAACTCCTGCATCTCGGGAGGTGCAAGACGATAGGGGGCCCGGGCAATAGGAGCAGCCCCTGGTACAAGATCAATACCGAACTCGACTTGACGATGAGGAGGAAGACCAGATAAATCATCGGGAAAAACATCAGAAAACTCGCGTACCACCGGAATGTCGTCAATCTTCTTCTCATCACTAGTGGAAACAGATAAGAGCGCCAAAACGGCTGGATACCCCTTTCGAAGACACTTAAGGGCTTTCATGCTAGAGATGATGTTTAGCGAAACACCACCCTTGATACCGTATACAGAAAGAAATTCTCCATCAGGGAGAGGAATCCGAATAACCTTATCGTAACAGACAATCTCCGCGCGATATAAAGATAACCAATCCATTCCTACCACAACGTCAAAACTACCCAATGGTACCGGCATAAGATCGATAGGGAACGATAAACCCGACAACTCTAACTGACACTCCCGAAGAACACTAGTAGCTTCAATCGTTTTACCGTCAGCCAACTCAATAGTATACTTGGTCTCTAATGGTACAGATACTACATCTAGCAGTCGACTAACACCCATGGATACAAAACTCTTGTCGGCACCAGAATCAAATAATACGCTAACAGAATGATTATTGAGAAGAAACGTACCGGTGACTGTATCAGGGTCCTGCCTAGCCTCAGCAGCTCCAATGACGAAGGCACGTGCATTTCTGCCGCCGCCCCCGTTGTTACCATTCCCGTTGTTTCCACCCTGTTTCAGTTTTGGGCAATCCTTCTTGTAATGCCCAGTGTCACCGCAGTTGTAGCACCCTTGTTTCCCTGTAGTCCCCTGAGTAGTCGGAGCTGAGCTGTTAGTCGGAGCCTGAGTCGATGGAAGTGTAACCCGACAATCCTTAGCATAGTGCCCAGTTCGCTGGCAGCGGTGACAACGGTTACTGTCGCAGTTCCCTTGGTGATGGCGTCCACACTTGTTGCATTTGGGCAGTTTTCCCGCATAACCACCCTGCTTATTACCCGAAGACGATGAACCCCCATTATCAAACTTTTTACCCTGCTGTGCAGACCCAGACCCTTTCCCGTCGTTTTCCCACTTGCGCTTATTGTTCTCTGGAGTCTTAGCAGTCGAACCTTTCGCCGGCAAAATCCCCTCATTCACCTTTAAATTAGTCATCCTATGTGCAGATCGAACTACCTCCGCATAAGTAGGATGATTCCCAGCAGCCACTAACCCTGCAATTTCCGGCACCAACCCTGAGACATAATGTTCAATCTTACGATACTCTGGCACGTGCAAATCGGGACATAGCACTGCCAACTCATTCCTCCTAACCGTATACTTCTCGATTTCCGACCCAGTCATCTTGAGGTTCCACACCTCATGCTCCAGCTTCTGTACCTCTTCTCTCGGGCAATACTCCCGCTTCAGCAACTGCACGAAGTTCTCCCATGGCATGGCATATGCCTCCCCAATACCCATGTTCTGGGTGATACCATTCCACCAAGTCAATGCCACGTCTTGAAATAACGCAGCCGAATACTTCACCCGATCTTCTGGGAGACAGTTACACATCAAGAATACCGACTCCACTTTCTCCAACCACCTAAGCAAACTGACCGCACCCTCGGTGCCAGAGAATTCCTGGGGCTTGCAGTCCCGGAACATCTTATAGGTGCACATGGGTGGGGGTGGGTCAACAGGACCACCTGAAATGAAACGTATGAGAAACCACGAATAACGTACACAAGGTTCACCAATGAGGCAAAGAAAACAGATAAAACAACTTACCACCACCGTTGTGCCCTAACTGAAAGGCAGCCTGGAGCAAGTTGTTCAGATCAGCCTGTGATAGGTTAATACCTCCACCACGACCACCAGCACCACCGCGACCACCACCGCGTCCACCATTGCGACCACCTCCTCGTCCTCCACGCACTCCAGACATGATTCTGGCAGAAAGAACGAGAAAATTTAGTTTCGCAGTTAAAGATAACCACTAATGTTCACAAGATCAAAGCTAGATCCAATCCAGGACTATCCCTTCAAGCCCAGAGCTCACTAGGGCTTCCATGCATTTCGTTTTATGATTTTGTGTGCACCCAAAATGATAAAACGCTCTACATGGTCCTCCAAGTGTTCTCCTAGTTCAAAGTTCAAATCACCGAACATAGACTCTTAGCTACACACCGTAATACTACGGTAGTTCGTGACAAGTGTTTCTATTGGAGTGCGAAAGGGAGATGTCCGAGCCTTGGACAAATCTCAAGAGCACACGAGTTACTCCAATGGACCACACTGCCTAGAAACAAGTAACCCAACTTAAGATAGAACGGATGATGTAACGTAGAAAGACCAACGATTTAGAGACACCCCGACAAGACCATACGTAACCCACTATAACGTTTAGTAGCATGTGATCGTCTAGTGTGTGCGACTCGGCTATAGACTAGACTCTACATGCAGTCCTAGTTCACTATAACCATTGGCTCTGATACCAATCTGTCACACCCTCAAAATCCACTTGCGGGGTTTTACCGCGAGGCGCATGACAAACCAGGATCCAAACCAACGATCACAATAAACAAGTCTAAATGTAATTAATGCAATACCAAAACATAGTTTTAAAATCCCGTTTACAGCGGAAGCTTATTCAAAATAAAGTTCAACATGAATAACCAAAGTTCAATGTTTATGAAATCATGCAACTCTATCTAGACGCCGTGCAGACGCGTGCGCCCTAGTCCCATGTGCTACCTTAGCGACCTGAGAAAACATGTAAAAGTTTACGTCAGCACAAAAATGCTGGTGAGTTTACAGGTTTGCAGTTCAAGTACCAAGTCCACCTGTCCATACTATAACAAATAGAAAACCAGTATACGCTAGCTAGGCGTACGTTTTGCTACTACCACGATTGGAAAACCATTACTAACTCGAATACCAGTTTTGTGCCCGAATAGTTCCAAATGTTCCTGTTGTTCCTGTTTGAGACAATATGCACTCGCCCGGCCCTCCAAGCCGACGAGCGGGGTTGGTCACTCCCAATAGCGCTATTCACATTTCCCCGTTGTGCAAACCCTCACATTCATGGTTCCCCCGGGACTTCCAAAGATCGTGTAGTATACGTTAGAACCCATAGTATGACAGAATTTACCAAACAATCGTTTTAACACATGTTTTCTCCCCCGAAAGTATAAAACCAGTTTAAAAGAGGGGCCGTAAACTCACCTTAAGTTGCTTTACTCCTAATCCCGAGTAAACTCAGCTGCTATGTTAGTCCCGTACAGTGGCGACCTAACATACGACAGTTACAAGTACTTAGACTAATAACCCGCAGGTTAATTAGTCCCTAGATGTCCAGACCATAACCAAGTTCGTTTGAAAATACCGTGACTGTTTAACTGACCCAAAGTACAAGACTCGACATCCCATTGGTGACCCGAGACTCCCCATGTTATGTTTACGTTCCAAAACATACAATAACGCAAGTACATTTACACACGTTAACGTTCAACAAGTTATAGCACATAGTTCACGTATCACCGAAATACATCCAAATATATGTTACCAAGTTATTAGACATGTTACGGGGTTCCTAGCATGTTACTACATGTCAAATCGGGTCTCGGAATGCTAATATACACTTACAGCAGCAGTACACGCGATTAGGGAGGCTAATCGCATGAAATGTCACGTGATTAGGGCTAATCGCCCCTAATGTTGAGCGATTGGGGCTACTCGCCCCTAGGGGCACGCGATTGGGGCTACTCGCCCCTAGTCACGCGAGTGGGGCCTAATCGCCCCTTAATGCATGCGAGTGGGGGTCTACTCGCCCCAGATACATGCGATTAGCAAGGCTACTCGCCTGTAACCTTGCTGTTCCGGTTTTTCGCGCGTTTAACGCTCCAAATCAGATCCAGAGCGTGTGTAACTACCCAATATCATCCCAAGCACTAACCTAAACATGTTTAACCCAAAACCCTTCGTTCATCCTCGTAAAATCAGTCCTGCATGCAACCAAAGCACTCCAAACACATACACATAGCATGCAACATTCAATTAACGCATGTAATCATAACCCTATTATCCAATTACTGAGATTTCTATCATTATAATAACAATATTAATTCTGACCTAGCATGATAACACATCAAAACATCATCAAGATTCATAAAAATCCTATCTTTCTAATCATACATACCCATAACGCATGTTTAATAGTTATAATCCGATTAATGACTCTTATTGACGATTTTCAGAAACCTTTTTCGTTTATGAACAGGTCTGGACCATTAGGGATTGATTAAAAACATTTACAAAGTATTGTGGATGAGAATCAAACCTTGGAATTGTAAAAGGATGATGGTTAGACCTTGAAACCTTGTGTTTTTGATAAAAATCGCCTTCCAGAGGTTGTTTAAGTGTTTGGGGCGGTTATGGGACGACTAGGGTTTGTCTAATTGAGTTTAGGAGGTTAAGTGTTGTATTTATAGGCGTTTCTAGTCGTCCAGCCCGTTCCATGCGATTGTGCAGGTTTATACGCGAGTAGGATGCCTAATCGCATGACTGTTCATGCGATTAGCCCTATTCGCCTATAAGAATCCTCCTACTCGCCCCAAAGTCATGCGATTAGGCTATTCCCCAAGCCTAATCGCCTATAGCCCCTATGTTGGTGTGTTTTGCGCGTTAAACCCCGTTTTAACATACGTTAATGCATATTCATGTACCGACAAGTCACATAATGATTGTAAACACATAACACAAGTAAATACACATATTTATACTCGTTCACCAATTCCCGGGACTCGAGACTCGTACGTTCCGTATACCCTGACGATCCTACAAATCGTCACCGTTTGTACACTTGGTTAAGGACCGACATCTAATGAACCTCTAGACCAACATCCAATGATCTTCTAGACTAACTAATAGTTCCCGAACCATAACCCGACTTAACTAACCCAGTTAAGTACAATATACGCGTGACTCGCTAAGGTAGACTTTCATCTAGACCACGTTGTTAACCCGAATTTGCCAGGTGTCACACTTACGTTTTCCCAAAACCAATTTTGAAAATAAAATCTCTCTAATCACGGGAAAATTTAATCCTTCGAATTCTCATTGATTTCTACTTGCTTCCGGCTAGTTTGAACTATCACGATTATTGCATTTGCCACGATCATGCTTTATTCTCCGAAGATCTGTTGTTTTCTCATACGCTTTATTCTAACATTGATTCAAAACTCACGATTGACCTTGTACTTGTTACAACACGCTATATGATTACCTATACTTCATAACCTTCTTACTTCTTGTGTTCATTTGGTTGAAAACCCATTGATTAAGCTTCAAATACTTGATCTTATTGATTTGAAAAAAAAAAACTATTGATTTAACCATAAATATCCATATCCTATTTTTGTACAGGATGGACCCTGATTCCAAAACAAGCATTTATTTATTTATTTATTTATTTTTCACCAGTTCTATAAACAACCATCGTTTTAACAAAGATCTCATCTAGTTTTACAAACCCACCCCCTTTTTAAATAGCCTTTTGATGTTTTATTTGGCATACAAACCAAATTATTTTCGAAACAAATGATCAGGGTTCTTGCACCAGATATTCAACTAAATTTTAATTTTGAAAGAAAAATCATATTAAAAAAAAACATGGTTGTTTTTTTTTTTGCGTGAAACTTAATCTTTCTTGAGACATGGGAATTTGATTATCTATTATACTTAAACATTTGATTATTCGCGATACGTGAATGGCTAGCTAAATATGACCGATTTGATATAATCATTAACTAGTGAAACCAAACTTAGACTCACTAACCTTGTCTAGGGCATCACAATTACAACTCTCATGATATACTTGATACTAGTCATATTTACAAACTTGCTTGCATGTGTGTATTATCAATTTGCAAATTATGTGTTTAGCTCCGAAACAATTGTTACATTTAATCAACAACTGGTAGAGGAGTAAGTACCTGCTCAACAGTTGGTAGAGTTCCTAATAACCTGCTCAACGATTGGTAGAGGTCATCATGCCTGCTCAACAGTCGGTAGAGGTTCTAATAACCTGCTCAACGACTGGTAGAGGCCATCATACCTGCTCAACAATCGGTAGAGGTTCTTACTCACTGACTGGTAGAAGTCTTTTTCCTGCTCAACAGTTGGACTCATTTTTGGATACATTGTATACGATTCATTCACAAGGTTATTTTGCATTACTTAAATGTGTGTTTAGAGTCATAGAATGACACAAAACCCTAATGTAAGGTAAATTGGTGATTGCGGTCCGGAACGTAATCATGAATTTACAGGTACGTTAAGGTGATGTGAAATTCTATTAGGGTTTTTGGTAGATGACCGGTGCATTTTTGAGGTATCAATGATACAACGAAAGTGAAAATGGACGTCGAACCAGGAACTAACCCTTGTAAGTGCAATAGTAGTTCAATAAATCCGCATCATAGTCTAGAGTCAATCGCCACAACTACCCAAACCTTCATCATTAAAAACATAGTGTTTTGTGTTCCCACGAACCTTGAACACTGTTAGTGATCCTAAGCAACATAACTCAACCTCTCATTACCCTCCAATTCTATCATGGCTAGTGATCCTAAGCAACATAACTCAACCTCTCATTACCCTCCAATTCTATCATGGCAGTAATGCATATCTTTTCACCTTACTCTTAACTTTGGTCACACACACATTCTAGATGCGTGAAACCATCACCTGTTACCAAGAATCCTTTTAGAACATTTACTAGTAATTAACAGTGGACACTTATTTCATTTCGGGGCGAAATTCCAAAAAGTAGGGAGGACTGTAACCTCCTAAAAAAAAGATTTATTTTTATTTTTATTAACCTTGAATTATTTGTTCTTTATTCTCTAATATATATACTATTTATATTTTCATTAAAAACCAACAAGATTTACAAGTGAGTGGCGGGTAAACGGGCTACAAGTTGCGCCGCTACCCCCTTTTTTGAATAGCAAATCCAATTCTATTAAAAATAAAATGTGAGTTCTTAGTCGCTGGGGGGTTACTCTACACCACCTTTTGTACTCTTTCCAAGAACCGAATTGCTTCGGGCACTAGACCTCCAAACATGTCAAAGGCAGAGGGCACAAAGACATGTTGGTTCTCTAGACAGACAACTTCTCTAATAATCTCAAAAAGAATATATATATACATATATATATATCATTATTATAATAATACGTTTTTTTTTATTGTGATATTATTATAACTTTGAAGTATTAAACTAAATACATTTATAAAGATAATAAAAGTTATTAAGTTTATGAATTTATAAATCCATGAATTCACTAATTGAAGATTATGGCAATCACGTGACAACAACAATATCAACCAAACTCAATGTTTTAAATTTTTTTTCAAACCACCCAACCTGCCAAAGCCAAAAGCCAACGCCTCCATCAAGGATCAATCAACCCAAACTTTCCAATGTTGTCTCTCAATTATGAGTAATGGAATTTGTTAATCAAAGCCGCCAATCCCGTCGATCTTTTACCGACCATTAATGGCATAATTAGTATTAACTATTAAGGACCCATCCTCTCCCCTCTCTATTCCATCTTATACTACACACCTTTAGTGGCAAGTTTTCCGGTGAAGACCCATCCTTCCGAACAGCACCACCATCTCTCTCGGTACCCACCGACGGAACCATCGATCACGCACCATCCACTACTCCAACGAGCAACAACCGCACGTGTCGGAACACCGTCGCAACAAAACCACGTTGTATTCTAAGTCTACGCTTCATTTTAGCTCAGCCATTGAGGTAACATTTTTTTGTTCTAATATGGGTCGGTGATCTCGATTTGTTCCGGCGACTAAAAAAAACAAATAAGAAAATTGGCACCACATGTTTCAAACACTTTGTAATGTTCTAGCATGTATATGAATTATCATAGCCTACACACCCAACATCTAACTTCCTTTAAATAAATGCACCATAATATATGCTTATAAATGTTCACAGGTCATATAATATTTTCAAGTTGGCGTGATGAGTTGATGTACATATATATGTTTTCTTTTTGAATAATAAAAAAAATAAATTCTATTACTCCACAAATCAACATATTCTAGATATAAGAAATGAGTTAATAACGATTTAAATAGATATGTAAAGATTTGAATTCGTAACTTATATTGTATCTTTTAGAACTAGCCTTATATTTTTTTTAAAAAAAAGTATATAGAACATTTAGTCAAGAGTAGTAAAGGTCCCCGTCGCCGGACAATCGACAAATCAAAGAATCATAGAGCAGAATTACAGCTCATAAATTTTAATAATGAAATATAGGTTCAAGCATAAATCGTTATTCCTCGTTTATTTACAAGTTCACCATCACAATCAAGGTGAGTTTACGTAACCATGTTTATGCGATTCTTTATACTTGCAACATTTTAAGCAATTCAACATGCATGTCTAGTAGTAAACTTTATTGTCTCATGAATTAGTCAACAGTTTCAACGAGTTTCAACGAGTTTCAACATTACATAATCATTAGCTATGGCCAAGCCGGCGATACTCAATAATAGATCTATTGGATTGACAATCCCACCCGGATACGTGTACCTCCTACATAGGTAGCGTGGGTGATTGTTATCGTTCCAACATATTACTAAGGTGAACCGTAGATGACGGGATGGACCTAAACTAGTCGGAGGTTTGATTATGTCAACATATTATACTATTCTTGTAGACTTAAATTTACGATAGACATACGAATTGCTAAACTTTTATACTTAAACTATTTGCTTGACATGGCTTATGTATTCTCACCAACTTCTAGTTGACCCCCCCATTTTTCCAAACTCAACAGGAAATATTGATGCTTGAAGTCTAGAGCTAGCATGAGGAGATATTTGAAGCTTTGTTGATTACTTGATGTAGACTTTAATGTAATTCAATATTGTAATGTATTAAAGGATTATTTAAACTTGTGTACTACCATGAGCTACTGAACAATCATTCATACGTGGCACCTCCATGTTTCCGCCATCGGTTGAGGTGTTACAGATTGGTATCAGAGCTATGGTTATAGGGAATTAGGTTATTAGAAAAATAATCTAGTCTATAACCATAGGATTATAACTAGTATTTGCTCATTTTACTTGCTATTCTCTATCTCTCTCCTACTTCTTATCCCTACTTTAATCCCTACAAGAAGATTGCTCTCCATCACTGGATCTACTCTTAGACTAATAGGATAAAATCCTCAGGTTTAGCCTGAACCACCTTGAGATCTCGTTGAAGTTCTAGATTTTAATAACAAACACGTGCAATCTGGAAGGGTGAACGCCTGTATTCTGAGTTTTCTGTCTAGGCTGGCATTGCGCATATATCCCAATCAGACGAGGGACCCGGATGCCTACCTGGGAATTCTCGGGATGAGTGTTCACTTATAGGCTAAAGCATGTCTTCACTATGTTATTAGAGTCTAGAATCTTTGATAAGTCAATGTTTTCGTTTATTCGTTTTAATTAATGGATAAATGATTACATTCCTTATATTACCTCATTCATTTCATAACAAATGGTTTTCGATAAAAAGTTTTATGGGTTAATCAAAGTCTATTATACAAAAAAAAAAAAAACCACCTCAAAAAAATTCTTGATTTGTGAAACCCGGCATCGTGTTTAAAATTTCTGATATTCCGATCTAAATCCATTTAGTTTGTACTACTTATTCTAAAAAAAAAAAAATTAACCACACTTACGTTTTCCCAAAACCAATTTTGAAAATAAAATCTCTCTAATCACGGGAAAATTTAATCCTTCGAATTCTCATTGATTTCTACTTGCTTCCGGCTAGTTTGAACTATCACGATTATTGCATTTGCCACGATCATGCTTTATTCTCCGAAGATCTGTTGTTTTCTCATACGCTTTATTCTAACATTGATTCAAAACTCACGATTGACCTTGTACTTGTTACAACACGCTATATGATTACCTATACTTCATAACCTTCTTACTTCTTGTGTTCATTTGGTTGAAAACCCATTGATTAAGCTTCAAATACTTGATCTTATTGATTTGAAAAAAAAAACTATTGATTTAACCATAAATATCCATATCCTATTTTTGTACAGGATGGACCCTGATTCCAAAACAAGCATTTATTTATTTATTTATTTATTTTTCACCAGTTCTATAAACAACCATCGTTTTAACAAAGATCTCATCTAGTTTTACAAACCCACCCCCTTTTTAAATAGCCTTTTGATGTTTTATTTGGCATACAAACCAAATTATTTTCGAAACAAATGATCAGGGTTCTTGCACCAGATATTCAACTAAATTTTAATTTTGAAAGAAAAATCATATTAAAAAAAAAACATGGTTGTTTTTTTTTTGCGTGAAACTTAATCTTTCTTGAGACATGGGAATTTGATTATCTATTATACTTAAACATTTGATTATTCGCGATACGTGAATGGCTAGCTAAATATGACCGATTTGATATAATCATTAACTAGTGAAACCAAACTTAGACTCACTAACCTTGTCTAGGGCATCACAATTACAACTCTCATGATATACTTGATACTAGTCATATTTACAAACTTGCTTGCATGTGTGTATTATCAATTTGCAAATTATGTGTTTAGCTCCGAAACAATTGTTACATTTAATCAACAACTGGTAGAGGAGTAAGTACCTGCTCAACAGTTGGTAGAGTTCCTAATAACCTGCTCAACGATTGGTAGAGGTCATCATGCCTGCTCAACAGTCGGTAGAGGTTCTAATAACCTGCTCAACGACTGGTAGAGGCCATCATACCTGCTCAACAATCGGTAGAGGTTCTTACTCACTGACTGGTAGAAGTCTTTTTCCTGCTCAACAGTTGGACTCATTTTTGGATACATTGTATACGATTCATTCACAAGGTTATTTTGCATTACTTAAATGTGTGTTTAGAGTCATAGAATGACACAAAACCCTAATGTAAGGTAAATTGGTGATTGCGGTCCGGAACGTAATCATGAATTTACAGGTACGTTAAGGTGATGTGAAATTCTATTAGGGTTTTTGGTAGATGACCGGTGCATTTTTGAGGTATCAATGATACAACGAAAGTGAAAATGGACGTCGAACCAGGAACTAACCCTTGTAAGTGCAATAGTAGTTCAATAAATCCGCATCATAGTCTAGAGTCAATCGCCACAACTACCCAAACCTTCATCATTAAAAACATAGTGTTTTGTGTTCCCACGAACCTTGAACACTGTTAGTGATCCTAAGCAACATAACTCAACCTCTCATTACCCTCCAATTCTATCATGGCTAGTGATCCTAAGCAACATAACTCAACCTCTCATTACCCTCCAATTCTATCATGGCAGTAATGCATATCTTTTCACCTTACTCTTAACTTTGGTCACACACACATTCTAGATGCGTGAAACCATCACCTGTTACCAAGAATCCTTTTAGAACATTTACTAGTAATTAACAGTGGACACTTATTTCATTTCGGGACGAAATTCCAAAAAGTAGGGAGGACTGTAACCTCCTAAAAAAAAAGATTTATTTTTATTTTTATTAACCTTGAATTATTTGTTCTTTATTCTCTAATATATATACTATTTATATTTTCATTAAAAACCAACAAGATTTACAAGTGAGTGGAGGGTAAACGGGCTACAAGTTGCGCCGCTACCCCCTTTTTTGAATAGCAAATCCAATTCTATTAAAAATAAAATGTGAGTTCTTAGTCGCTGGGGGGTTACTCTACACCACCTTTTGTACTCTTTCCAAGAACCGAATTGCTTCGGGCACTAGACCTCCAAACGTGTCAAAGGCAGAGGGCACAAAGACATGTTGGTTCTCTAGACAGACAACTTCTCTAATAATCTCAAAAAGAATATATATATATACATATATATATATCATTATTATAATAATACGTTTTTTTTATTGTGATATTATTATAACTTTGAAGTATTAAACTAAATACATTTATAAAGATAATAAAAGTTATTAAGTTTATGAATTTATAAATCCATGAATTCACTAATTGAAGATTATGGCAATCACGTGACAACAACAATATCAACCAAACTCAATGTTTTTAATTTTTTTTCAAACCACCCAACCTGCCAAAGCCAAAAGCCAACGCCTCCATCAAGGATCAATCAACCCAAACTTTCCAATGTTGTCTCTCAATTATGAGTAATGGAATTTGTTAATCAAAGCCGCCAATCCCGTCGGATCTTTTACCGACCATTAATGGCATAATTAGTATTAACTATTAAGGACCCATCCTCTCCCCTCTCTATTCCATCTTATACTACACACCTTTAGTGGCAAGTTTTCCGGTGAAGACCCATCCTTCCGAACAGCACCACCATCTCTCTCGGTACCCACCGACGGAACCATCGATCACGCACCATCCACTACTCCAACGAGCAACAACCGCACGTGTCGGAACACCGTCGCAACAAAACCACGTTGTATTCTAAGTCTACGCTTCATTTTAGCTCAGCCATTGAGGTAACATTTTTTGTTCTAATATGGGTCGGTGATCTCGATTTGTTCCGGCGACTAAAAAAAACAAATAAGAAAATTGGCACCACATGTTTCAAACACTTTGTAATGTTCTAGCATGTATATGAATTATCATAGCCTACACACCCAACATCTAACTTCCTTAAATAAATGCACCATAATATATGCTTATAAATGTTCACAGGTCATATAATATTTTCAAGTTGGCGTGATGAGTTGATGTACATATATATGTTTTCTTTTTGAATAATAAAAAAAATAAATTCTATTACTCCACAAATCAACATATTCTAGATATAAGAAATGAGTTAATAACGATTTAAATAGATATGTAAAGATTTGAATTCGTAACTTATATTGTATCTTTTAGAACTAGCCTTATATTTTTTTTAAAAAAAAGTATATAGAACATTTAGTCAAGAGTAGTAAAGGTCCCCGTCGCCGGACAATCGACAAATCAAAGAATCATAGAGTAGAATTACAGCTCATAAATTTTAATAATGAAATATAGGTTCAAGCATAAATCGTTATTCCTCGTTTATTTACAAGTTCACCATCACAATCAAGGTGAGTTTACGTAACCATGTTTATGCGATTCTTTATACTTGCAACATTTTAAGCAATTCAACATGCATGTCTAGTAGTAAACTTTATTGTCTCATGAATTAGTCAACAGTTTCAACGAGTTTCAACGAGTTTCAACATTACATAATCATTAGCTATGGCCAAGCCGGCGATACTCAATAATAGATCTATTGGATTGACAATCCCACCCGGATACGTGTACCTCCTACATAGGTAGCGTGGGTGATTGTTATCGTTCCAACATATTACTAAGGTGAACCGTAGATGACGGGATGGACCTAAACTAGTCGGAGGTTTGATTATGTCAACATATTATACTATTCTTGTAGACTTAAATTTACGATAGACATACGAATTGCTAAACTTTTATACTTAAACTATTTGCTTGACATGGCTTATGTATTCTCACCAACTTCTAGTTGACCCCCCCATTTTTCCAAACTCAACAGGAAATATTGATGCTTGAAGTCTAGAGCTAGCATGAGGAGATATTTGAAGCTTTGTTGATTACTTGATGTAGACTTTAATGTAATTCAATATTGTAATGTATTAAAGGATTATTTAAACTTGTGTACTACCATGAGCTACTGAACAATCATTCATACGTGGCACCTCCATGTTTCCGCCATCGGTTGAGGTGTTACAATTTCTCACATATCTTTATTAGTTGACCCGTTTGATGGATTTCTCCATTTGGTCATAACTCATTATCTCGATTAAGGTCATAAACCGCATTTTGTATTGAGTGCACATAAGGCGACCCACTTAATAGATTCTACCCCTTAGGGTTTATCTTTATCTCGCACTCAAGATTTAAAACTAATATTTATAACAATTAAGCTATGTTATAGTACATTGGCGTAAGTAAAACTTACCTCATATCCGTTCTTGCCTCCATACGCATTGCTTGCATCCGTTTGACCCGTTTACATCCCTAGTTCTTGTACCTACTTAGGGATATGTCAAACTTGATTATTAGAATACATAACATGGATTTAATTCACTATCCATAAATCATGTATTCATTACCCATTTATAGCTAAATCCATAGCCATTTTCTTATATAGAATATCCGATTAACTTGGCTTATTACAAACCAATATCACATACGATTTATAGCTCTTACATGATTCTAACTTCATAGTTTCACTAGTGTTTACCAATTTGGCATTTAATCGAACACTTGGTGTGCACCCACCAATTTGTTTAGTTTTAAAGCTCAAGATTAGCCATAACATAACCATTTGTCTAATCATCATCATAATACATTATTTAGACCATTTTGCCTAAATTTCTCATACAACAACTTCTAAGAGTCACAAAAGGTTACTAATCATGTGTGGTTTCAACCTATAGGTTAAACCCCAAATCTTACATATTCACATAATCATATGGTCAAAATCAAATGCACATGTAGAATGTGATTCATAACCGAATTATACCTAATTGAGGCTCCCTAAAGCTAGAGAAACCTCTAACAACTCATAAATTCACGTTTTGCCAAAACCCTAGATTTTGACCCAAATCAAAAATGAGTTTGACATCAAATTCAACACGAATTAAAGGTACCTTGATGTTCATTAGGCCTTAGATGACTTGTTTCTTGCTAGAGCATCGAAAAGCCCCTTGATTTGGCTTGGATTCAAGCATGTTCTTGAGTGTTTAGGGTTGGAGGTTGAAGGAGATAAATCTCCTGATGAATTTTCGTAACACACTTGTGTGTGTATTGTTTTCTCTTTTTTTTTTTTTTTAATAATAATCAAGTTCATCACATTGGCAACTATAGCCCCTCAACTAACCCACCAGGTCATTTTCGTATAAAAACTAACTTTTAAGCTAGTTTCAAACACCTTTTATTAATTTATAAACATAATATTATTAACTAGGTTATTTCCATGTTAGAATATAACCCATATTATTATCCTCTAAGTCTCGTGTTATTATATTGCTAATCACGCCTAATGGCGTAGTTAGGCGAACGAATGGTTTTGGGGTGTAACAAGTGTCATTTACTTATTAAAAACTTGTAGCTAGTAGGTTAATGTTTGTGGAAAATGAGGTTTCCAGAAAATATGAGTTATCGAAAAACAGTTAGTTCCTGGAGACACCAAGGAGGTTCTCGAGAAAAATTAGTTCTCAACCTTGTTCCTAGTTCTCGAAAAAACTTAGTTTGCGGGTTGCCTTAGGTTCTCGGAAATTAGTTAGGTTCCGGGAATAACAAGTTAGTTTGTTATATTCTTGAGAGTTCTCGGATTCATTAATGGTTTCCGTATTTAGTAATAGTTCTCGGTTTTGGTTTCATGTTCTCGATTTTAGTTTAGGTTCTCGAGTTTGGATTTTCGAAAACAGAAAATTGAGAGCTATTATCCGTGAACCTCCACCGCAAACCTGTTCGAGAACAACCTTTCGAAAACATTAACTCGTGAACAATTGATGCGAGAACCTAAATCCCATTAGTGCTATAATTTAGGGATTTGATTATGTTTCCAAATTTTCAGGATTTTAAGTATACCCAAGAATCTATTTCAAAATTTGATTTTGTCAAAACTTGGAGATAAAGTAATACCGAAATTAAGAGAAACACAATTTAAAATCAAATTCTCACCAAAATATAGTGATTTTCATCAAAATAAGGATGAATATTATGAACCGTAATAAGAACAGTTCATACATTAGTATCAGATTTATTACTGGAACCCAAATCCGAAACCATAATCGTGAACAGATTTCGAAAAAACACATTTGATTAATAATTCTAACAGGTTTTTAACAGATCCGATTATGATAAAAAAAAACATAAGTATCAAATCAAATCCGAAAATAAAAAAACGTGAACAAAAACCGATTTAAAATTAGTTTTTTTTAATCAAAACAGTTTCTGATTTTAATTCCAGTGTTAGGGAAAATCAAAGAATTGATTAATCAACATTGTTCTTATACCACATGTTGATCAATTCCTTGAACATAATACAGAAACATAATAATAAATTAGACGTACCCGTTAGTCCAGTAAAGGTTGATATGGAAGACGATGTCATGAGGATGATTAAGTTGTCCGGTTCCCGTTTAGGGTGTAAAGTTAGGATGGCTTAAGGAGATCAGAGATCTCGTTTATAAAGAGGAGAGGGGGTTGTTATTGCTTTGAGAGTAATGGTGTTCATTTGCCTCTAATATCTTCTAATGATCTATATTTATACACCCAAAGGAAAACCCTATTTTATGGTTTAGTAATGGTAATTATGTCCATCACATAAATATCAGTTAAACCAATAGGTATATTTAGATTATTGATAATTTATTAGATAAATAACCGAATCTACATCTGTTATAACTAACGCTTAATAATAATAGGAATCCAAAAGCATTGTAGACGCTCAAGATTAAACCTTAGCTTAGCGAATATTCAAGGGCCTAGGATTTTCAAGTTAGAAATACGTTTATATGATTAACATATGATCGCAGAATACGTTACCTAGTTCTAGTGTATTTTTATTGATTAATCTAGCTTTCTACATATTTTTAAATAGATATACATGAAACAGGTTAAAATATAATTTAATCATTAACAAATTGTAGTCAATAGGTGGCCAAAAAGATATAACCTAATAATGCACCCGCCACCACAAGAATGTTGACAATAACTACCATAATATGATAATAATACCTGTAAATGTGATCACATGCAGTGTGTGGCCTGTCTTGACAATAACATGCCCCATAATATCAACATCATCTACTTGCCTTGGTAGCAAGGGTTGGTTTCATTAAAGAAAATATATGATATTAAAACGTTTTTTAATTATATGTTTAATTTCTGTAACATTTTTTTTTATTAAATAGTCCATTAGCTTTGTATCATTAAACACACGAATAATCACCTAAAGCATAAACGAATCACGACATTATTCCATGACCCAATCAAGTTACTAAGCAATCTATAGCTAGATTGACCATGAAAAATAACCAAATTCGAGATGCGAGATATGGGTTGTTTTAAAGAATACTACTTAAGTAACGGGTTTCAGTAGGTTGGATGGTAATATGTAGACAAACCAAGTATTTATCTTAGACAACAGATACTCCCCATTCAAAATTAATCAATGTTCCAGAGTTTCATTAAAGGATGAAAGAGAAAGGATTGGGAAGAAAATAAGAAAAAAATGTGTTCCAGAGTTTTGGTATGAGTGAAAGTGATGAAATGAGAGGGATAATAAAAATGTTTTTAGGGTGATTTTCAATCTTTCCAATTTAAAAGGAATTAGAGAGAAAAGAAGAGGAGAGAGATTATTTCTCTTCCATTCTTTAATTAAACTATAGAACACAGTGTAGTAACTTGCTTAATCAAACATTTTGAAAAGAAAAATATCAACTAGTAACCGACCAAGTTTCATCAATATAAAAAATGTTATATGAATAAGTTAACATACGCTTTATTATTATTATTATTATTATTATTATTATTATTATTATTATTATTATTATTATTATTCATTAATTACACATATGCCCTTTCAGTAAAAGAAAACGAATCAATGCTCTTGCAACTGTACTATTAACTAAAACAGCCCACCTAAACACAATCTTCCTCGAACCCAATTCATCACCACTCTCTTCACTTTATACATTATTAATTTAGCCGGCGAATATTATTCAATGTTCCCGCCAAAACCCGATCAGGCGGTTGAAAAGTCACGGCGTAAGTTACCGGAGACCGTGATCGTGGCGGTGAAAGCAGAGGAGAAGGTTGTATCGAAGGAAGCATTGGCTTGGGCTCTTACTCATGTCGTTCATCCATGTGATTGTGTTATGTTGCTTGCAGTGTATTCCAGTTCTAAATCAAGTAATAACTGCTTGTTTTTGTGGTTTATGTTTTTATTGAGTTTGATTTTTGATCATGAATGTTATGTTATGTTATGATATGTTATGTTATAATTAGGTCAGAAGTTCTGGAGATGGAGACGGTTGAATGGAGATTGCCGTAAGAATGAAGACTGTGTTAATTTACCGGATCGGATATGTCGGATCTCGGAAATGTGTTCACGGATGGTTCTTCAATTTCAAAATCAATTCGAGGTACTCACTTTTCGGTTCGGTTTGTTACAGTACTGGTACGATAACAGCGTTCCGTATTACGCTATAGCAACACTAGGAGATACATTAATTAAAAACCATAAAAATGAATAACGGTACCAATTTGGATAATATTGATACCGTTATACTGATGTAAGACTGTTGGAATTGGTTTGGTTCTCAAGGAACGGGTAGAAACGTTAGGAAAATCATAAAAACGAAAACTAATATCGGTACCTATGTTTTTGTGATGGTATCGGTTCGGTTTGTTACATTAAATAACAAAAAAAAGTAAGTTATATTTGACTTGTTTGCTTTTGAATAAATTTTTTTTATCGAAACACGGATAAAAATAAGCATGTCGTATTATATTATTAAAACAACGAAAAGCCTGAGACCATGTGTGATGGGCATTATGTGGGCATGAATGAGCTTGATAACGAATGCCCAAAGATGAGAAAAATAAGGAAATTAATTATTAAAATGACATTAAAAAAGAGGTTAACCATTACACATTTTTTGAAGGGGCATTATGATGACGATGTGGCGAAAAATGCTCCTTAGAGGGCATTAACCATTACCCATGGTCTAAACAACGCCACTTTGTATAATTTGGCATGATTTGGGGATTAAGAAATTTGTAGTTATTCAGTTCAGTTAATGCTCAGAAGTTAATTTAGGACAATTGTACAGAGTTAGTTACAGAGAGAGAGAGAGAGAGAGAGAAAGAGAGAGAGAGAGAGAGAGAGAGAGAGAGAGAGAGAGAGAATTGCTATTTGTTAGGATGAAATTCATATTGATCTCAACTGTAGGTGATGGTGCAAATCAAGGTGGTGTCGGGTACACCAGCGGGCGCAGTGGCAGCTCAAGCGAAGTATAATGCCGCCAACTGGGTCATATTGGATAAGTAAATAGAAGTAAAACTATTATCTCATTGTGTTTGTTCTCCATCCAGTCCCCAAATTAGAGTCCAATTTTGACTTTTGAGAGTCAAACGGTTTTGTTGTTGTTTGAATCAGGAAACTAAAACAAGAACTTAAACACTGCATGGAGGAACTACATTGCAACATTGTGGTAATGAAAGGTTCAGTACCCAAAGTCCTTAAGCTTAATCTGGCTCGACCCGAAGAACTCCAAACCCCTTTCTTTTCTGCTGTTTCCTCGCCGACTGCAGATCCTGAAAAGCTATTGGGTCATGGTGTGAATCATTCTACTCCAGTCAGCAGTCCTGAAGAAACGTCTGTGTTTCATCCGCAGACTTGTAATAAAAATCTGTTATCAAACTCTGTCACGTCTTCTGTTTTCCTTGTTTACAAACAAAACCCGTTGTTTGAACACCTGATCAAAGGAAAACCTTCACAGATTAATAAACCTGACAACTATGGCAATTCGCATACCGCAATGGACTCTTGTGGAGAAAGAATCATAGCTCTCTCACTCATACCGGATTCATCTTCTACAATTCCTCAAAACAAGATTGTAAATGACCGTTCCATCGTTAGTCACAATTCCCAATTATCATATCCTAAAGACAAGATTTTTAGTTCTGGGATTAGAGAAGCAGTTTCTTTGGGTAGAGCATTGTCATTACCACCACCATTGTGTTCTCTTTGTCAATACCAAGCACCTGCCCTGGTAAAACCGTTGAGACAGTTTCTTTACAGTGAGCTTCTAGAAGCCACAGATGGTTTCTCAGATCCAAGCTTTGTAGCAGAAGGGAGGTTGTGGGTTGTTTACAAAGGTGTTCTAAAAGATGGCCTCGTCGTTGCAATTAAACAGTTAAAGTTTTCCGGGTCCCATGGAGATGTTGATTTCTGCAAAGAGGTAAAAGTACTAAGTTGTGCACAACATAAAAATGTCGTCTTGTTAGTTGGCTTTTGCATCGAGAATAATCAAAGATTATTGGTTTATGAGTATGTTTGCAATGGCTCGTTGGACATTCATTTACACGGTATATAATATCCTGAATTAATTTCTTGATTTATACAACTATTATTTTTTCAGCATAATTAAGCATTATGTAGTACTTACCTGATTTCTTTTGAATAACAGCTAACAAAAGAACATCTCTAGACTGGCCATCACGTTTAAAAATAGCAATCGGAACAGCAACAGGATTAAGGTATCTTCATGAAGACTGTAGGGTGGGATGTATAGTTCACAGAGACATGCGGCCTAAAAACATCCTGCTAACTCATGATTACGAGCCTTTGGTAAATTAACACTCATTATATACATCACATTTATTAAAAACAAATTATAAAGTATATAATGTACTAAATGCAATCTCGTTGATCCAGGTTGCAGACTTTGGGCTTGTTAGCTTACACAGTGAATATGATACATGTGATGAGGATCGGGTCATAGGAACTTCAGGGTATATCCAATTCTCTACAGCCATGAAAACAAATCACAATCATTGTTCTTTCATAAACTTTCAAGTATATATTTCAGGTATCTTGCACCAGAATACTTCAATGGAGGTATAGTAACAGAGAAAGTCGACATATATGCTTTTGGTTTAGTACTGTTGGAGCTAATCACTGGTCGAAGAACCAGCGATTTACAATGTTACAAAACACAAAAGTTTTGGCATGATGTTTATGCTTCACAACAAATGGAACCTGTACATCTTCTTGCTTATAAGCATACTTTACTGGACCCGCGCTTAGGATCATATCAACCTCATAATTTTCCTCAAGAGTTGCATGCTATCGGTAATGCTGCCTCCTTATGTCTACAAAAAGATCCAGAATTCAGACCATCCATGTCAAAGGTCTGTTATAATCTTAATTATTATTGTTAGTTTGTCACATTTATTCTGGTTTTCAACTTTTAATATCATATGCATTATGCTTATGTTTTTGTTTACAATAATATTCATAGGTGCTTAAAGTATTGGAAGGGGAAACAAGGAATTACTTGGGTGCAGACCTGCATTCCATTGGTAACAGAAGTGGCCGCATGCGAACTGGGATACTCAATGCACAAATCGAGAGGAGGACCCATTCTCGCAGACTCTCCTACTAAAATGGTTCGACGTTTTCTTTTGAGATGGTGCATTTTGTTCTATGTATATTAGTTATAAAATGTTTAAAATAACTATTTAATCTTCAAATGCTAATAAAGTAGTGTACTTTTGATCTTCTGGCAGCTGAGTAACCAAAGCATGGAAGTATAATGTGTGAGGAAAGACTGCAAAAAAAAAAAGAAAAATACAAGGAAATGGAAGAACAATAGCAGGTTTGGTACTGAAATTTGCACACACCGAAAGAATATGGCTTCTATCAAAAAAGAATGGCTGCTCTAAGTTTCAGGCATGTCTTAATTATATTATTTAAAATAAAAAACGTGATGGGTTTTTATTTCTTTTTAATGTAAACAAAAGTGTTATATATTATAAACAATCTAAAGTAAATACAAAAAGAAAAAAGCTGTAACATAAACAATCCATGGAATATTTTTTCCCCAGACAATATCAAGCTTTTACACGATGCAGTTGAAAGGATATTTTTTCTATTGAAGAATGATTTAATAAATTTATATATTGCTTTGCTGAAATGCCTTCTTGCTTTTTAGAAGTCAAGTTAACCATATTCTCTGATCTTGGTCATATCACTCAAAGTATGAAGTAATCTTATTATATGATATTGGTCATATCAATTGCTTGTTTGAACATATTTCTGTTTATAAACAATTTCGCCCTCTCGGTCTTTCTGAGTTGTGTGTTATGGATGTTCGGCGAATTGCCTCTCAAAATATGATAACGCAACGTATGTAGAGTAGAGGTAATAATTCGGACGAATTCGTGAGTCTGTCTATAGATTTCTATTTTCTAGGAGCATGTTTGGAATTGAGTTTGGAAACAACTTATTGAGTTATTGTTTTTTTCCAAAAAAAACCAATAAGTCAATAAGTTGTCTGACTTTGATACAATTGTATTTACGATGTAAACAGGACATAAATTGACAAGTATTTTGGTGGCTCTTTCTGTTGTAAAAATGAATGATGGGTTGTATCGAATGGCCTATAAGCACCTCGATCTTCCAACACGTGTGATTATGACATGGAATCCCTTTGGGCAAATTAGGGGATCAATCGTGTCCGGTTGGTGGGTTGAAATGTGCTACTCGAACCTGACACGTATCATTATCAATGTCAAAGATTTCAACCCTATACCGCACATACATAAATTCGGGTGAACCCAAAACACGATCCGTTCGACAATTTTTTAAATAAGTCGATGAGTTAAAAGTGGATTATCAGTAACGTGTTAATGGTGAGTATAAGTATGAGTTTGACAAGTAGATAATATGGCGTGAAAAGCAATTGTCGGTCGAGTAGTTGGATTGTTTGGTTTATGCATGGAACAGACGCCATGCAACCAACCACAACCAAACACCGTATTTTTTTAACTCACAACCAAACAAGACACGCAGCATGAATCATATATGCATCGTGAGACCCCAGGGGTGAAGCTCTTTGAGGGCCAAGGGGCCCCCTCCCTATTTTTTGCTTAGTGTGTAAATTTACACATTTTTATCAGTGCCAATGTGTTTATTGCGTAAGGCGTCCAAATAGTAAAAATGGCTCACAAACGAAAACGCAATATGCTTAACAGCAACGTAAATCCTTAAATCTATATTATCTTATTGAGGAGGAGTGATGTACAACAATGGTAATTTGCATTTCTATACAACTTAATAAGCAACATGTACAACATATTTAAGCAAAAAAATTAAGGGTACTATTGGCATAGTTGTGACAATTAAGACACTTAGGAGGGTAGATTAGTAAATTTAACATAATCCAATACCTCACATCCTAAAATCTTATCCCAATTATGCCCTTATGTCCAACTTTTAAAACACAAAATACAACCTAACTTATGATGCATCTTAAATGTGAGACCTTTCAACCCCTCATCTAAATTATTATATATACTTCATTATAATCAATTTCTTGAATGCTAATAGTCTTTTCATAACCCCAAACAAAATCTTAGAGCTAATTTCATGCTTTGAAACATTGTTTTGTCCAAAAAAAATTATGTCTTCATTAGATAAGAAGAGAAAAAAAATCAATGAGAAGTTAAGACGCTTTCAAGATATGGTTCCCGAATGCTACAAGGTATAAAGATATGAGTTAATCTTTATATACATATATACATGTTTTTCTACTTGTTCATATGTTCTTTGATAATTACAAAAATTTATCTTCATAATATATCATTGTTTTGCTCCCTTTAAATTTAGTTATTTGCTATAGACAATGGGAATGCCAGTGATGTTGGATGTAATGATCAACTATGTTGGATCGTTGCAGAATCAAATTGAGGTAATTTAATTGTGCAACTAACAATTAAAACAATAAACAAACAATATTCAGAATTATTGATGATAAAATGTTTTTCCAAATTAATTTGTATAGTTTTTTCTCTTCTTTGTGCATTTTTAGTTTCTCTCCATGAAGCTTTCAGAAGCAAGCATGTTCTATGACCTATTGGCCTCAACTCTACTGAATTGGATGATATGGCCCCTATGAAGGTGACATATGGCTTTCCTAACTATCCTTGTTAAGAAGTTGTGTATCTTGAATCATATATATTGTTAACTAAATACAACGGACAAAATTATAAATACAACATTCTAGATTTTCTAATACGTTTATAATATATTATAAATAATTACTTCCACTTACTGCATGGGATGAAAACTGATGTTGCAGGGAACAAATGGACATGAAGGACAGATGATGGAGAGGATGGTTGGAGAAGGGTATGGAGACATTCCTCAATTTCAATCAACATGGCCTCATTGAACGCCATGAAATAGTTAACTCTATAAATCTATATATGCATGCTCAAATATAACTTTATACGTAAACCATATTTGTTCTAAGACTTTGAAGGTATTTGTTGATCTATTTAATGTTCTTGTTAAACGTTGTATGAAGTGTGGTTCACAATATTATTTTGCTTTCGTCAATTGTATATTCTTTAAGTTCTAATTATAATTAATAAAATAAATTAAACACTAGCATAAAAAGAAAACAAAACTTAACTATGTGTTAGTTACTTATGTTATTTGTGTTAAGAAATAAGAAATCGAAATGCCATAAATTCACGCTCACGCTAATGAATAAACCCGAATCTTTATCTTCTATACTATATTATAAAGCATCAGTGAATGATACCCGCAAAATTTAAGTAAATACAACCTTTATTGCTTATAGTAAAATGATTATTGTAGTCATTTAGAGGGTAAAATTGTCCTTCTACCTAAATATTTAATTGTTGAAGAAATTAATTTAAACATAATTATAAAATTGATGAGGAAATTAACAATAATGTGGTGACTCTTTACATTCATAACCTTCATGTCTTTATTATGTTTGTATCAAAGTTATAGTCTTATAAATAGTGGTCATGTATTTAGTATATAAATAATATGGTGACTTTTCACATACATAACTTACATATCTTTCAATGTTTATAGTAAATAAATTACATCATATATTATGTATTTATATCTTTTTTTTAAATTTATGTGGTTGCAGGATGGTATGATGTGACACTTCTGCACACAAATGAATATGTAGGCTTGAAGTTTGCCAACACACCCAACACATGACACGTTTCAATCCATTAAAGTGAGCGATATATGTAGGTTTGACGTTTATACAAGAAAATATGGTAGAGATACTTCATGAGCAACGTCATCATCTTCCTCGATGGTTTTTTTTGTTTTCTCAGCTACTATAAGCTTCTAGGAATAGAATTTAAGTTTCTGATCTCACGAAGTCACCAATTGTTTACATATCTAAAAGAAGACAAGTTCTAATCAGTCGATTTGGTAGTTTTAACTATATTGATTACTAATTTGTTTGGTCCAATATATTTGTTACGACGCTTGTCAAACTAACATAAAACGAGAGTATGTATGCAAATAATTGACTCTGCTACATCTCGCGGATGCCCTAAAATAATAGAAATATGTTGCACACTACAAACTCCATTTTAGTAATTACATCACTTCCACTACAATCTTATGGTCATTAAGAGATACAACACAACTTCACTACGCTAAGCACCGCTCTACGATGGCATACTTATCTGCCTTTGAGATACATAAAAGGGTCTCATCGAAGGACATGGGACAATCTAAGTGTGTTGCAAGGAATAATATGACCTATTGTGATGTACCCATTTAAAATATTCCGAAGATATACTTATGAGTTTCAGTTTTTAATAAAATATATTTTATACATCGTTGTTTTCTACTTCAACATGACGAATAATCAACAAACACAATGCACGAGGGGCAAAACAGATGTACCCCGCCGCAACGCACGGGCATTCCTACTAGTTTGAGTAAAAGAAAAGGCTTCCAAGTATCTCTTGCTAACCCAACAGTCCAAATATTTGTTGCCCGTAATTATTAAAAAAAAAAATAAAAAAATTGATAACCTATCATGTGACTGATGCAATACATACTCATTCTAACCATACATTAAGTTGTTCTAAAATTATTAAAACATGTACTATATCAAAACAATGTACCGTACAACAGTATTCGAATTCGAGGTAAGAATATAAAAATGTAGAATCATAAGTAAAGTTAGTAAAAAAGTATATATTTAGTCACTTCATAATTAGGTTCATGTATCTAACTAATATCAAATTATTTTTAAACGGTGCACATTAATCATCAAACCATCTAAAACTTCTTTTAAACTTGAGGCAACTAATAACGCTTTAATTGGTAAATAGTTGTGGCGCTATCGTAACGAAAGGAAGGCATTATGGAGGAGAGTAGTTGATGCTATTCATGGTTCCAGTAGAAGGTGGAAGACGTTTCCGCGCAACAAATACATTTCAAGTAATTGGTCTACGCTTGTGATGAATGGTTATAGATTGAGAGGGGCAGATTCAAATTTTGTGGGGATGATAAAAGGAAAAGTGGGAAACGGCACGACGATAGAATTCTGGATTGACCCTTGGATTGATCAACAACCGTTAAAGACTAAATATCCAGCTCTATTTCGCCTTGTAAAGGACCGTTGGCGTGTTGTGGCAGATAGAATTGGGGTAGGGACTGATGCAACAGCTCTTTCTTGGGATTGGAAGTGGTATCCAGCCTCTGAACAGGAGCTGTTAGAAGCTGTTCACTGCCACAGACAGGTCTGCAGCGCACGGCTGCATGATTGTGATGATTAGTGGGTTTGGAATGTTGGGGATTCGAAAGAGTATGTCGTCAAAGAGGTTAAAGCGTGGTTGCAGAATCAAGGGGCTGAGGAGGTTAGTTCTTCTTTCGTTTGGTGTAAATGGACTCCGCTAAAGTGTAACATTTTCATGTGGAGGGCGTACTTGAATAGGATTCCTACAAAAAGCGCTTTGCGTAGGAGGAATATATATACCGGAGATGTTGTGTGCAGTTTTTGCGAAGAGGTAGAGGAATCGGCGGATCATCTTTTCACGGCGTGTAGATTTGCAGATGCAGTTTGGAGTGGTATTGCTAGATGGTGCCATATTCCGCCGATGTTATTGTTCTCGTTCAAAGATATCTTGACGACTTATGACCAAGTGGGTGGATCAAAGGCTAAAAGGGAGATTTTGTTTGGTATTTTCATAGTGACTTGTTAGCGGATTTGGAAGGCAAGGAATGACAAAGTGTACTCCAATATTAATTGCAAAGTGAACCAAATTGTAACCAAAGTTGAATCGTTGATTTTCTTATGGTATAGGAGTAGAGGTAAGGATGTGGTGGTCGATTAGAAGGGTTGGTGTACTTTTAATTTCAAGACTATGTAATCCTTGATTGTTTTTTGGTTATCAACTTATCACCTCTTTGGAGATAGTCCGGTTGTGTTTTAATGAAGTGAAGTTTTAATATATATATATATATATATATATATATATATATATAGGGGAAGGTTTAAATGAGAACACCTATCTTTTGTGAGAACTCTGAGAACAAATCTCAGCCATTCATTTATCTCCCCTCTTAATTTAATGAAAAGGATAACTTGGTAATTTTACCTCTCCTAACAAAACACACATACTGCACGTTATCATTCAATTCACGCTCTCCATCAACCTATCAACCTCTTCACATAGGGTTTCTATGATCTTAATTCTTCATCAATTCTTCATCTATTAATCGTATAATTCAGTCGATCATCAATTCATAATTTCACGATCTGATCTGTTTTTTCAGGTATGTTAATCGGTTCTTCAAACCTTCGATTGTTAACTAGATGATTTGATCTATCTAGGGTATAAAGGTTTTTAACCTAAACCATGTGTTTATATGGATTAACATAAATCTAATGCAAACAATTACTGTGTAATTTCAGTAATGATTGTGTAGGATTAGTTCATATGGATTCTCTTAATCTGATTTAATTAGTTTTTATTTGTTGAATTGCAGTCATGGTTTCTCCTAACCCTTTGCTATCCAGTTCTGATGATACATTGAACTCTATTAATAACAATGTTGCCACTGAAGAAGGTACTACTGTTGATGTTTACAAGTTGAGGGGAAAACGTTATTGTAGGCTTTGTGGTGCTTACGGTTATCATGATGCAAGACATTGTCCTAATAAATATAAATGAAGGCTGAGATTTGTTTTTAATAATTTTAGTTATTTGTTTCTCTACTTTATTGTGTGATTTTAAGTTTTCGCAATTATATGTAATGTGTTTTCACGAATTTTAGTTATGTTTTCATGTTTCCACTTAATTTAATCGAGTCTTGTGTGTTGGATCTTTGAAACAAGACATGGTTTATAGTAATTTATTGCATTCCAATTTACCTAGATTTACACATGTGTAACTGTTGTTCTATATGACTTATCCTGTATTTTCTATTCTTATTTCACGTATCTATGTTTTACATTGTTTTGTTATTATAGAGACGCATGTACAGGATTTTCAGGAATCTGCTCGTAGTAGTACTTTTGACACACCTAATGCTTCTAGATATTGGGTACCGAACGTTTTGTCAGTGCATAAACCTGCTTTGAATATGGTGTTTGCTAGAGACGAAGATGCTGTTTCTATGTATCAGTCTTATGCCGAGAAGGCTGGGTTTGATATTAGATTGTCAACAACTAAGAAAGTAAATGATATTATTACACTTAGATATATTGTTTGTAGTAGAGCCGGATTACCCAATTATCAAAATGTTGATTCAATGGTTGTGAAGTCAACTTCCAACTTACCTCGTAGCACTAATTACAAGGTGACAAATTGTAATGCTAAAATAAAGGTGGAAGTCTTTAAGGGTAAACCTGGTTTACGGTTATATGAATTTGTTGAGTCTCATAATCATCCGTTAGTTGCTGCCGAGAACATGGATTTGACACGCAAGAGACGACAACTTCATCATTCTGACAAGGAGTTCATTCATAGATTAAGCTTAGCTAAAGTTGGCCCGTCTATTGCTTATAAGCTGCAAACAGTTTTGAATGGCGGACAACACATGGTTCGTGGTACCAAGACGGGGTATAAAAATTTCAGCAAGGATTTAAGAGGTTTCATTGGTTCGAAAGATGCTCAAATGATTATAAATTTGATGGATGAACGTAAAGAAAATTTCTATTGTGATTACATCATACGTGATGGAGAGCTTAGGTCCTTATTTTGGGCTGATGAGGTTGCGAAGTGCAATTACATAATTTTTGGTGATGTGCTAGCATTTGATGCAACATACGATACTAATCAGTAAGTAACTTCTTGTTTTTTTAATCTTCTTTGTCTACTTTTCTGATTTTTATTTATCATTTTGTTGTAGGTATAAAATGATTTTTGTCCCTTTTACCGAGGTCGATCACCACAAGCGCTGTGTAACTTTTGCTGCTGCACTTCTTTATGATGAAACTATTGAATCATACACGTGGTTGTTGGAACAATTTCTTAAAGCACACCATACCCAACCCAAGCTAGTGTTAACTGACCAAGACCCGGCAATGAAACAAGCCATAGCTAAGGTGTTCAATGAATCTGTTCATCGTTTATGTATGTGGCATATTATCTATAAACTTCCTGCCAAGGTATCTATATGTGTTACTTTGTTCTTTTAATTTATGCATATATTTGCCATTTGGATATTATTTGAAGCTGATATACACATTTGTAAACTGTTATGTGTTTTAGTTCTCGGTTACCTATGTTCAGTTGTATTTATACATGTGTAACTGTCTGTTTTACACATGTGTAATTTGCTCACTACCACTTATTTTAGGCTGATATACAAATGTGTAAATTGTTCAGTGTCTTAGTTCTCGTTTATCTATGTCCAGTTTTATTACACATTTGTAAGTGTCAATCTTACGCATTTGTAAATAGCTTACTACCACTTATTTGAAGCAAATATACACATGTGTAAACTGTTCAATGTCTTAGTTCAAGGTTACCTATGTTCATTTGTATTTAACATGTGTTTGTATCTGTTTTACACATAAGTACTCTGCTTACTGCCACTTTTTTGCATACATAGGTTGCTGGGGATGTGTTAGAGAATACCAACTTGAGAAAACGTATACATAAGTTGTATGGAATGTTTTCATCAAACCTTCTACATTTGAGAAGCGATGGGAGCTATTGATGACTGAATGCAACTTGAAGCATCACAAGTGGTTATCAGAAATGTTTTCTATTAGGGATCAGTGGGTCCCGGGTTATTTTAGGGAAATACCCATGTGTTGTTTAATGAAAACCACATCCAGATGTGAAAGCTCAAACGCACTTTTCAAGACTAATTCAACTGCATCCAATACTTTGGTTCAATTTATGATGTGTTTTGATAGCGCTATTGATGGTCAACGCGCTCGGAAACGGATTGATGAGCATAAAACTGATTCAACTTCTCCTGTCTTATTCACTCCTTTACCTATAGAAGCACATGCGGCACTTGTGTATACGAGAAGAGTTTTTAATGATGTACAAAAGGAGATTGCTAAAGCCTTATTGGAATGTATGAACGGTAGACCTGAAGTTGTTGATGGTTTTAAACAATATGTGGTTTCTCACTTTCACAAAGGCTCCATTGTTGGTGATTACACGGTAATTTCATTTGTTTTGTATTTTTCTGCATATATTCCATTATCCATGCATTATAACAGATAATGTTTTCATTTTTTGCAGGTTAAGATTAATATGACTGATAATTCAGTTTCATGCTCTTGCATGTTATTCACACGCTTGGGATATTTCTGCCGTCATGTGTTTTCTGCTTACCGATTTCGAGGCATAAACAAAATTCCGGATAACTATATATCTCCCCGGTGGAAAAAGGATGCATTGCCGAAGAAGGTGTTCAACCTAGAGTTCCGTTATGGTGTTGACAACTCAAAAAGTTTCAAGCTTAGGTCAGAGGCGCTAAATTTAGTTCAGCAATGTGGCGACCGATTAAGGTGTGATTCATTAAAGATTGCGTCATTTGTTGAAGAAATCAAGGCTATTAAAAACAGAATTTTTGAAGAGTTACCAAATGATCCAAATTCTAAAAATAGAGGAGGTCAATTTGAAGAAATATTTGGGCAATTAGAACCTGATAATGTTTCGGTTGTAGCTCCAAAAGGTATTAGGAACAAAGGTTGTGGTACATATCGTCGTTTGATTGGCCCGGGTGAAAAAGCAAAGGTTAAGAGCAGGAAGAATAAAAGGAAGTGCAAATTGTGTGGCAAACTTGCCTACCACAATTCTCGAAACTGTCCTACAAAACAAAAGCAAAATGATGAAGAGGGTCATATTGGTAAACCCATTAATGTGACACTCGACCATCGTGTTCATAAATAAGACAATGAAATCAACCTTGAACATAAAACCTTCATTATCCTTTCCCATAGTTATCTTTTTTGAAATTGTTGATGTAGAGATAGTCAATTTGTTACCGTGCCTTGTCTTAAAAGCCATTCCTAATGGTGTGGTATCTTTGGGGACCTCAAAGTTTGTCAGATCAATACCACTATTTGGAACTCCAATAGTTGGTGTATTGATTCTTCATCAACTTTTATTGAAAGCCTTCCAAATTTTATTTCCATTGTTTCCGGATTAAAGTTGTCCACCACAAAGTATCCCAACCTTCCTGGTATACCATTGACCACCATTGACAAGAGTTTGCCAAATCCCATATCTTTAACAATCTCCTTTTGTCTTTCATTTAAAGACCATAAACATTCATGTAGCTTTCTTGGTGATGATCTTGTTCGTAAGCTATAAAGCAAAGGTTCCCTTTGAGGTTTTTGTGCTTCTTTTTTTGTAGATTTTGCGGCTTGTTTTTTCCTCCCCTTTTGTGTACCTGCTTATATAAAATGAAAATATTAAAATTAAACAATAGTTTTCAAATTTGATGATACTTGATATTACCTTCATTTGTCTTTTGCTTTTTTGTATTTGTTGCCTTTTTTGCTTCTACTCCTTCATTTTTTCTCTTTCTGGCTCCTGTTTACATTTAAATATACATGAAACAGTTTTAGTATCTTCATATATATAGTTATTTACTCCTATACTTGTTTTATATTAACGTACCTTCACATGTCGCAATTAACTGGAGTGATTTAGGTTGTTTTTCTTTCACTTTCTTCATTGTCTTCACCATCTGTTTTTTGTTATCTTCTTTTCCACTCTTCTTCACCATCTGTTTTTTGTTATCTTCTTTTTCACTCTTAATTGCTTTTGTTTGAAACGTTAGAACATTTAAACAACATTTTTTATTTGAGTTAATAGCATTATATTCAACTGCTAACTTACACATGTGTAAGTAAGCTGTTTACACATGTGTAAATTTCATAGTTACCCGACTCCTGTATTAACAGTATCTACACATGTGTAAACAGGCTTAATTACACTTGTGTAGTCATCTTACTTACACATGTGTAATTAGTAGCAGTATATGCAACTGCTTACTTACACATGTGTAAGTAAGCTGTTTACACATGTGTAAATTGCATAGTTACCCGACTACTGTATTAACAGTATCTACACATGTGTAAACAAGCTTAATAACACTTGTGTAGTCATCTTACTTACACATGTGTAATTAGTAGCAGTATATGCAACTGCTTACTTACACATGTGTAAGTAAGCTGTTTACACATGTGTAAATTGCATAGTTACTTGACTGCTGTATTAGCAGTATCTACACATGTGTAAACAGGCTTAATAACACTTGTGTAGTCATCTTACTTACACATGTGTAATTTCTTAATTACAAAAAGCGCAATACTAACTAAATCACTAAAATGATTGACACATATTCAAACAGCTAGCTTACATATGTGTAAACCCTCATAAACATTTTTATCTTGTATAGGTTTATTTTATAGTTAATACCTTCACGTATGGTGCTTTCATGAAGTTTCTTTGTCCTTGATTCTTTCACCATTTTGTTCCTTTCTTCTTTCTTTTTCAATTTCTTTTGCCTCAATTCTTCTGTTAAAACAATAGAGCTTAATCAGAAATTTATTATATTGTTTTTATGCTATATGAAAATGTATTTATCATACCCAATTGCCTCTCGATTTCAGTATCCATTCTTGAAATTGTATTAGCCCTGTCCGTGCTCAATGATAATTCCGTATCTGTAACCAAATGTCGACAAAACTTATTTTAAATATCCAATATGACATTTAAGTGATTATTTGATCTAAATAAATTCACGTTTGTACTACTGCTTACCAGTTTCTTCATTGTATTCAGAATCCTCATCGTCACATATAATTGGATTTGATTTCACATTTGAATAACTTCTTGCTTTGATCCTTAATATTCTCGGGCTTTTACGACCTGCAAACATAGTGTTTAAATATATATATATATATATATATATATATATATATATATATATATAGTAAGCCTACCGCCTACAAGATATATCTTTATAAATACCATATTAGGCTTTAGGGTACTTACCTTTCATATTTCTTCTTGTTTTCCTCTAAAAGCTTTGATAAATTCTGTTCAAGAAAGAAAGAAACTTAGATTAACCAACAAATCGAGCAACATCTCGGATTGTCGAGCACTGGTTAACTATCAATTAAACATAAGCTTCTTATCAAAATCTAGTCCGCAAATGCAAATATAAAGCAAACAAACAACAGTTAAAAACTCATAACGACATATACTATCGACACATAAGTTTTTTCATTACAATAGTCTATACTATCGACACTGACCTGCAAGGCCAGTAACTAAAGCTAGATAAAACTAACCACATATACTAACTAAACCAAGGCAATATTAATGTGTATGTAAGTAAGTATGTGATTAAATATATGAATCAAGCTGGTGTATGATTAATCCAGACAGACAGACAAACAAATCATGCATAACATTAAATACTAGTCAATTAAACCTAAATCCATAGCAACTAAGTCACGAAATTGTTAATAACAATTGCTAAAAAATCGGAACCATACCTTGATCTACATAATATCAATAATATAAAAATATACGAGAGACTAGAGACTGAGAGAGAATAAGTAGAATCCTGATGCTGATATCATGTTATACTTAACTAATCATACACTTAATCTTCAAAATTCATAGATCTACTCTACTTTACCAAATTCTAGACATTATAAGATCATTTCAACCAGTTTAAACCCTCAAGATGAACAACAAACGAGTTCGTAACCTGATTACATGTTCAGTTGCTGGACTCGTTACGTGTTCCGAGATAGAGATTAAAGACTTAGAGATAATTGCATCACGAACCATACATGGATGTGCGTGTTGCGGTCAATCGCCATTTCATTAAAGAAAATTTAGGAAGAGAAGTGTGTTCCAACAAAGCAACACGAAGCGAATATGCTCACAGGGGTGCTATCAAAAGAAGTATTCGAAGAAATACGATCCAAGTTCGTAAGATAGCCGGAATCAGTACCTATCTACGTTCGTTTATGATCCATTTAGGGTTTCAAAGAAGTTTGGGGTTTTTTTTGAGACAGTGTTTTGATCGGATGAGAGAATAAGGAGTTGTTGTTAGTTGTTATTTTACAAATTTGCCCCTTCATTAAGGTTTCTATTCTTTTTATTCCCCATTTAATCTTAGCCCTTAATTATAATGATCAAGGGATGAAAATTGTTCTTAGTGTTCTCACAAATTTCCTTGTTCTCAAGATAACCCTTCCCTATATATATATATATATATAGGGGAAGGATAATTTGAAAACCCTCCTCACTTGAGAAAACCCATTAAACCCCAATCATAACCATCCATTGCATGTGATCTATGGTCAAGATCAAATCTAGCTTTTAATCAAAATTAAAGATATATCTTTACACACAAAGGGTAATTCTGTCCATACCAAATTTACATCCTCTCTCCTCTCTCTCCTCTCTCATCTCTCCTCTTTCCTCTCTCCACTCTCCACTCTCCTCTCTCCTCTCTCCTCTCTCCTCTCTATGTGATTTTATTAATATAGATTCATGTTTTTTTTCTCTAAAAAAAATCATTATTGCCTCGTTTACCAAGTTTTAGCCTCATATACACATGTTTTTTGCAAATATATTTGAATAAACACATGTTCGTGTAGCCTTTAAAAAAAAACATGTTCGTGTATCAAGTAACTGATGTAACATCTAATAAATTCTAACCAACCAATAAAAACATATGATAAATTGTAACCAAACAACAACAAAAATATGATGAATTATACCCAAACAACAAAAAACATATGTTTTTAAATGAAAAAACAAATGTTCTTAATACAGAAAACAGTGCAGGGATCTAGACAAATCGACCTTCCACAGCCATCAGGAACCACCGTCGTCTACCTTGTCGTTCATCTTCCCCAGCCACCAAAAACCTGTACTCCCATTTGATAATTAAAAACCAAACAATAAAAACATATGTTTTTTTTTAATAAAAAACAACTGTTTTAAATGAAAATATGAAGCATCTTCATAGATTCAACTAATAACATGAATATACCCATGAAAAAACAAACAAAACAAATCATAACACAAATACTTACAAACAAAAATCAACAAATAAGTCTAAAAAAACTTACAGCGATATAAGCTTATTTAAAATATTATAATTTTTGAAATATTCAAAAAAGCAATTTTAAAAAATAAATTTAGTACATTTTCATATAACCTTATTAATGTTTCGATACAAGGATTACAACTAGTTTTGGCAGGTTACATTTTCATATAACCTTATTAAATTTGCAAAGGTTCGGATCTGTACACCACACCTCTGTTGACCGCTGCCTCGTCTTCAAAACCACCACCATCGCCGAAATCATGGAGAAGATCTACAATTTTCAGATCTGTTGACCGCTGCCTCATCTTCAAAACCACCACCATCGCCGAAATCATTGTTTACAATTGCTAAAGATTGAAAACGAATTGAAGAAACCCCGTGCACGACCTTCAAGAAAACCCCATAAAAAACAAAACTAAAATATGGATTTTCACTGGTAAAATGGAGATGGTGGACATTGGGATGGTTGGATGTTGGTGGTTCGATGATGCTGATGAAGTTGCAGGTGGTCCACCACCAATGTCTTCCACCCTCTCCATCTCCCCTTTTCACCACGCCGCCACCACTGATGATGGTGGTGACCGGCCGTCGCTCAGAAACAAGAGGATGTGGATCTAGATCTGCAAACTACGCAAAGCAAACACATCGTCCTCAGACGTCTGATGTGATAAGTCTTCATCTCGTTTGTTGTTTGCTGGAATCAAAAGATCTATGTTGTATATGTGGGTTTGAGGTGAGAGAAACAATACTTTGAATGTGTGTTTGAGATGAGAGACAACTTCCCTGGTTATTGTGTATTATGTTTGGAGAGAGAGAGAGAGAGAGATTGGAAAAAAATATATATATAAGAGGGGTAATGTGTCAGATTGAATAGATGAGAGAGATTGGAAAAGAGATTCTTTAAGATTAAGTTAATACCCAAAATGCCCTTATGGGTAAGTGAAAAAAATAGAACGTGGACAATTTAGGACCATAGAAATGGGTTTGCATGGTTTCCTAAACTCAAGGTGGTTTTCTATTTAGAATTCCCCTATATATATATATATATATATATATATATATATAAAGAAAGTTAATTAACCTATATTTCATGCGAACCGTGAAAACGGCATCTAAAACCATTCAAATTCAAAATTTCTTTTTACATTCATCTTTATTACTAAAATACAATCTCAAAAACACAATTTACGCGTAAAAATTCAAACGTATACGAAAATAAATTGTTTTTACACATGTGTAAATTTACTTTTTATACATGTGTAAATTGTTTTATTTACACATGTGTAAAAAGTTAATTTGAAAGTGTTTTTGCAAGAAAAAATGAATTATTTGAAAAGAAAATTCATTTATTAATGTTGTATTTTGATTTTAATTGATTTTTTTATTTGTTCTCACGGTTCTCACAATATTTAGCGTTCTCAAAATAACCCTCCTTTATATATATATATATATATATATATATATATATAACTTCTTTTTCCTCTTTAATTTTTAGTTTTGATTTAGCTTATATGGGTGCTTTGTAATTTTTGAAGGACCGGTGTGAATCTAAACTCTAAAGTAGCAAGATTGATGACAATGTTTTATTAACGAATATTTGATTTAAATAATCCTAATTATTAGCTATTGGTCGTCACCAGTTTTAATCTTAAAAATCACTGTTGACAGTTCGAACTTTTAACCTGTTTTTCATAAGAGATCTCCTACTAACTAAAAGTTAACTCGGTTAGTTTTTGCTGACGTGAACTACCACATAAGCAGTCCACATCATCAAAACTTTGCCACATAAGCAGTCCATGTCATTAAAAGTTTAACTTTTTTGCTACATAACCAGTCAAGATAAATGAAAGTTTGACTTTTTGCCACATAAGCAGTCTACATAAGTAAAATTTGATTTTTTTGCCACATAAGCAGTTCACGTCAGCAAAAACTAACATAGGTTAATTTTTAGTTAGTATAAGACCAATAGCTAATAATTGGGTTTATTTAAACCCAGTATTCTTTTTATTAACATTACATAAATGGCACCTCTATTTTATACTATTTACACATATAACACCAACTATACAAACTCGTTGAACTTTTGGAAATTGTAATTATAATCCTATCTTATTGCTCCATTTTATAACTATCAAAAGTCCATAACGGTTACATGTATGGTCCCTTTTTTTGACCCACTCGAGTTCTAAAGTTCATAGTTTACCCATTTCGTTTATTTACCTAAAACTATTTTTTACGTGCGTGTTTTATTTATGTGTCGATATAAATTCAAGTTGGTCTACGTTTCGACGTATTCTTTTTGGAAACAAGTCAGGTTAAATACAATACGCAAAGAGCTTATTTTATGTACGTTTCCAGTTCTACGTTTAGCCATCACCGCAACGTTATAGGGATAAAATTTTAACCTTTGATGTGAATATCTCTTTCGATTACACATGTCAGTTTTCCTTTTATACACGATTTATGTTTTATTTGTATTGTAACCTCACGAATTTTCCCATTTATTTTGCATTAAAGTATTTCCCAATTCATAATATAAAGTCTAATTTATTTCTAAGTATTCTTATCTTTATCCGTGCACTCTATTTTTTTAAGTTCCTTTTATCATTGTACAAAAAAAAATCTTCAATCATGACATATGTCCTATCCTAATTCTATTTATAAAATCGTCATTTTATAAGACGGTGTTTTTATTTTCTAATTCAAACTAATGATTTTTTTTTTATTTATTTCTTATTTAAAGCTAATCATTTTTCCAATTACATTTATAATCTCAAACAAGGAAGATATAAATTCATTTCAAAATAAAGTCTTGAGTCAAGAGTCAAAGTCTTGACAACATAATTCTTGGAGTCAAAGTCTTAGTCATAGTCAAAGTCTTAGTCCTAGTCAAAGTCTTAGTCAAATAGTCAATTCATCATAAAACCTTACTTTATGGTGTTGACCAATTTTAATGGCTAATTGAATCCAAAACTAGTATAAAAACCCACCTATGACCCATTATACTTTGCACCTCTAAATCGATTGTTTCAATCCGATTAAACTTTCCCTCATACCTTTCTTCTATAGTCTATTACTTCTACAATTGAAGCTTTGATTATAAGCTCTTGTAATTGGCAACTTTGGGGCTACACATATTCTATTTCTCGAGACTTAATACTTTGCTAAGGTGAGTTTACGCAACCATGTTTATGCAATTCTTTATACTTGCAACATTATACTTAAGCAATTCTACATACATGTCTAGTTGTAAACTTTAATGCCTCATGATTTAGACAACAACAACAGTTTCAACGAGTTTCAACATTACATAATCATTAGCTATGGCCAAGCCGGCGATACTCAATAATAGATCTATTGGATTGACAATCCCACCCGGATACGTGTACCTCCTACATAGGTAGCGTGGGTGATTGTTATCGTTCCAACATATTATTAAGGTGAACCGTGGATGACGGGATGGACCTAAACTAGTCGGAGGTTTGATTATGTCGATTCAACATATTATGTTTATTCATGTAGACTTAAACTTACGATAGACATATGAATTGCTAAACTTTTATACTTAAACTATTTGCTTGACATGGCTTATGTATTCTCACCAACTTCTAGTTGACCCCCCCCCCCCATTTTTCCAAACTTAACAGGAAATAACGATGCTTGAAGTCTAGAGCTAGCATGAGGAGACAATTTGAAGTTTATGCTTTGTTTGACTATTTGATGTATTAGATTTCACTCAAGACATTTAATGTAATTCAATATTGTAATAAAGGATTATGTAAACATATGTATTACCATGAGCTACTGAACAATCATCAATACGTGACATCCCGATGTTTCCGCCATCGGTTGGGGTGTTACATGTATGTTTCCTATGTATTAGTCGGATCACATATACATACGTTTGACTGTACAACATAAATTCGATTACTTTACATTTTGATCCAACCGCAATGCTATTGGGTTAAATCGGATACTTCAAAACGCGTGTTATATGATTAACGCATCACATAACGCTTAAGCTAATCCGTTAGATGTTTGTAACGTACCTATGCTGCAACCCGCACGGATCTAATTACTGGTTGTAACCTAAATTCAAGAAACACAAGTTACGTTTTTTCTTTTTCTGATTTTTTTCTAAACTGTTTCAGTTTTGCCAAACTTTTACATCAATTTGGTTTGTAGTCTTTAAACATAGAAAAAGTAAAAGCAAGGAAACCCAAGTTTGAACCGATTAACATCAAACCAATATCAATACTAGCACATGGTAGTATGGTACGCCACCAAACGAAGCTCTAAAATAACCATTAGATATTAATATTAAATCTAATAATATTGGACATAAAATGTCACTTTTCCTCTACTTATTAACTTACAATCGGGTCCCACTTATAAAAACACGATCGTTCTCCACCGTCGGCGTCCACTCAATAATAAAAAGTAAAAAACCAATGAAGAAGCAATCGGTCACCACATAGACCTACAAACTAACTCAAACTACATCCGTCCGTTAATATCGACGAAATGTTCTCATTTTAAACCGTACTCATTTGCTTACATATCCGACACGCTCCATACCTTCACCGATTTGTCCAAACTACCACTATACACCACCCATTTGCCACCAGACGCGCTCGACTCCGCCTCCTTCTCCACCGCCACACACTTCACCGGCCCCGTGTGCCCCGTCAGCACCGACAAACACGTGTGAATGGACCCCACCCTTCTCCACACACATATCGTCTTATCAGCTGACCCACTAAAAACCAAATTCCCAGCAACCGCAAGACACAAAACCGCCAACTTATGCCCCTTAAGCACCCCGCTATGCGATAACTCCTTTTCTCGCTCCCAAAAGTTCACAATCCCATCCGAAGACCCGCAATAAATAACCGATCCATCTTTAGACGCCACTAACGCCGTCACCGCACATTCTTGATCTAACAATGTCCGCACGTACCTATGCTTCATGTTCTTCCCTCTCCCTTCCCGCTTCCATACCTTCACGGTCCCCTCCGCGGATCCCGTGAAAACAAGACCGTCCACGGTCGATACCACTGAGTTGACCGCATCGTCATGCGCCTTCACCGACTCTAGACATTTCGAATTTGACATCTTCCACACCTTAAACGTCCTGTCCCATGAACCCGAGTATAGCAAACCCTCTTCTTCGTTTATACTTAGGCACGATATCGCGTCACAGTGGTTGATCCATAATGCCGTACGGTTGCCCTTCACCTAGTTAATGCATATAAATTATACACTATCAAAATCTTATATCTTATTATCATATATTCATTACATAACACTAAATTATTTCGAGAAAAAAAATGGAAAAACCCTTGTTAATACATATAAAGTGGATATGTATATCCTATTAACATAAATTCATTGCAAAACATTAAATTATTACGAGAAAAAAAAAAAAAAAAAAAAAAACCTAAGTCGTTTTATTATTATCATACCTCAACGTAGTTCTTCGAATTCATCGAACTCTTTAGGATGTCGAAGAACGTAGGAAACGTGCCGATTCGCTTATGAATCTTTGGATCCTTGGAGGTTGATTTCCAAACTCGAACTTTCCCATCTTGATGTCCGGAGAAAATCTTGTCTCCGGAAATAATAATGGCCTTGACAAGGCCACTGTTGGACTTAAAGGTGTTCAACAGCTTCATGTTATTCCAAACATGAATATTCTTGCTGTCTGATCCCGTGTAGAGGCGGCCTCCGGCTGCGGCTAGGGAGTAAATGTGGCCTTCCTCCCTAACCAGTGAGCCAATGAGGCCGTCTTCACACGGGCTGGTACTAGACCATGAGGATTGTTGGAAAGAACATGTTTGGTTCCATGGTGACATCATCATTGGTGAACCCTCATCGCTTGTTCGGTTCGAATCGTAACCGTTGTCATCGGTAGCATGAAAGTTTGTTTGATTGGAATACATGGTTTATTTTTTTTTTTTTATTTTACCCTCCAAATTCAATAATAATTATGTGTTTTCACAATATTCAATATGAATCAAAATGTGGATAACTTAATAACAAGGTTCTTGTAATTGGTTTAATATAAAAATATGGGAATTAAGATAGGAGAAGTATGATGAAGGAAATATGAAGAATATTATTATTATTATTATTATTATTATTATTATTATTATTATTATTATTATTATTATTATTATTATTATTATTATTATTATTATTATTATTATTATTATTATTATTATTATTATGTTAGAAGGTGAAGAGGGTTTCGTGAATTGTGATGGAAAGTGAAAGAGGTGAGTGTTAGGAGAGGGGTATATATACAAGAGTAGCATTAAGGACATGTTGACACGTGTGGGGACTATTGGTAGAAAATCGTAGTCGCTGCTTCAAGGATGTTTTTTGTTGCTAACTTTTGTCTCCCCTATATTTATATATGATAGATCCAACTTCCAAGCAACTAAAAAGAAAGAGGTATATATTTATAATCGGTTGTGTTCATGTTTAACCGTGAAAGCGTTTGTTGTGTTCGGGTTAGTTATATGATTTTCGGGTATGTGTCAAGTTCAGCTAGCCCACCAACACACGAACCATTTAACACCTTACTTGACATGTACGATTATCTATTAGTTAAGAGTATATTGACGAGGTGTGTCCTCGTTATCATAGATCATAGCTATGAGTTTGTTCCCTTCTTGGTGTAGGTTTGATTGTTTGGTATTTCATTTTTATGGCTCGTCCTTCACAGAGTTGATGGGTGGGGTGAAGGGCTTTGGTAGTCTTCTCTGAAGAAAGGACTTTTGCCTGGTCTTGATGACATTAGGTCCCTCACATGGTGGTCGTGTTTTCTAGGGTTGGTGGTCGTACTACATGGACCCAAAACAAGGTAGCTATCTACACCTTGGGTTGCAGCTAGCTTATTATGGTCTAATAATCAAGTCGAGCTGAATTAGTATATGTTTTTTTACCTGTTTAATTAACGTGTGTTAATTAGTTTGAACTCCACTTACTAGTATGTTGATTATTTTGTCCGTATGTTTGTTTTTTTATTTTGTGAATGGCAAAAATTTTTAATAGGAAACTAAAAAAACATGCAAACTGAATACGGAAATTAATCGTTAAAACTAAAACTACAACATTATTCAACATGGTTGGACATCTTTGGAATATCTGGATGTTTCTTCAATAATTTATCAACAATCTAAAAACATATTTGATTTATGTAAATTGTAATATGATAAAATAAACGTTCATTTAACAACCATGAACCATCATTATATCAAAGTTCTTTATATTTAAATTTTAAACCTGGTCGGCGTATCAAATCATTTTAAAAGTACATAATATTTTAAAGGATTCTCAACAACACATATATATCAAATCATTTTTAATGGGCACTTGTATATTAAACAAATAAGAGCCAATAATAATTTAATACTACAACATTAATATACTGAAATTAATTTTGAGTTGATAGATTTTTCTTATCTAGGATAAAAAGAATGTTATAGATTTTATTGTTCTTAACCTTTTTTTTTTTGTAATTACTCGAGATGATTGTTAGCTTGATCTTCAAACTAACTTTAATAATCTAATTTAGAAAATGTTAAATGTTAAAATCCTGACTATTTTCTTAATCCTTCTTTATAATAAACATTTAGGTTAAAAATAATCAAATGGTAAATTTTAATGTTATAAATAGGGGTGTTCAACTAATTTGTAACTCGAAACACGTTTAAAAAAGTTAAAAAATAAGCTTGTTCAAAAACACATTAATTAACAAACTAAGCTGAGCTTGAACAACAGAGGTTGGATAATTGGTCAAAACAGTAAATAGCTATTGGCTCCAATACATAAAATAAAGGGAAAATGATCAAAATAGCCCGTTAACCGGACGTTTTGCACAAATAGCCCTCTCCACCCTCTTTGAAGAGAGGGGTCACGGTTCCCAACATGCCTGAACCGTCTCCCGAGACGTCTCCCACTCTAACCAATAACTTACCTCCACATCATCACCCACACTCTCTCTCCCAACATTACCCATCACATCTCTCTCTCTCTCCTTTCCTCCTCTCTCTCCTCTCTCTTTCTCACCCGTCTCCTCTCTCTCTCTCTCTTTCTCTTCCTTTTCGTCAGTCATTTACATCTCCCCTCTCTTTCTCTTCCATTAATCTCCAAAACAACCTTTTTCAATCTTTCTTAAACTCTAAACAAGAAACACATTCACAGTCCAAAAATCCCACTGGTAAGATGGCCGAATAAATTTCAAGGTGAATATGATTTTCAACTGAGAGGACGCATCACTCGAAGACGTCACACCGGAGACGGAGACGTCTCAAACCTCACACCGGAGACGTCTCCGGTGTAAAGTTTGAGACGTCTCCGTCTCCGGTGTGACAGTCACCGTTAATAAAAATCAAAATGTATAATCCACACAACAGTGGGATTTTGTACTCCACCATATATGTCAAAGAACATGACGTCTCAAACCGGAGACGTCTATCCACTCAACAGTCAGGTTACCCGATAAAAAATCATATATATGTCTCCGGTGACGTCTTTGCTCAACAACTTGTAACCTGAATACAAAATCAATGGATTATTTGCTTTTGTTACTATGCTCTGTTTTTGCTCGAAACAACTTCCTGACCAAGATTTGCTGGTCTTTTGCTCGAAAGACGGACAGAGAGGGAGGAAGACGACGGCTAGTCATAAGCTTGCTGAGGGTTCGCCGGAAACAGAAGGGCCGGTCACCGGTCCGGTGTACTGATTCTTGTTTCTTCGTCTTCTCCGACGAAGTTTACTGTTTTTTTCTTGTTCTTCGTCTTCACCGGAGACGTCTTCCGAGACGTCACCGGAGACGTCTCAGGTCTGTCTCATGTCTCAGGTCTGTCTCGGGATCAACAACGACACGTGGCGGTCCTCTGTTGGCTGAAATGGGAAGCCTCTCGGGAGACGGTTCAGGCATGTTGGGAACCGTGACCCCTCTCTCCAAAGAGGGTGGAGAGGGCTATTTGTGCAAAACGCCCGGTCAACGGGCTATTTTGGCCATTTTCCCTAAAATAAATCCAATCCAACCCCCACTCTTTTCTAAAATTCCTTTACCCACAACGCTCACCACGTTAAGACTATCCGGAGTGGTGGGGGGAAAGAGGGGGATGAAGCATCATGTGGCACTTGTGGGATCCTTGGGGGGGGGGGGGGGAAGTGACATGTGGCATTTCCTTTTTTTTTTAATTTTCTTTTTTAATAAATATAAAAACACAATTTAAAAAAAAAAAACATAATAATAATTCATCTAATAAACTACAAAGTAAATAAAAAAAACACTAACAAACAAAAAATACATGAAATTTTAAAAACATAAAGGCACTTCAGTTATCGCTATCGTTATCATCAGATGGGTAATCTCTTGGTATACTCCAAATATGATCAACCAGATCCGCTCAAAGGTTGTGATGTGTTTGGCTATTCTTGATTTCAGAGTTGTTGACGTTTCTTTCTTCATCAGTAATGTTTTCTTGACTTTGTTACGTTTCCTCACCAAAGTACTCGCATATTGCACGTCCTTCATCCTCCAAAATCATGTTATGTAAAATTATGCATGCGTACATCACATTTCGTATATGCGTTTTTTCCCACAGTCGGCAGGGTTTGGCCAAAATGCGCCATCTTTTTTTCAACACACCAAAAGCACGCTCAACATCTTTCTGTGCAGCCATTTGAGCTTTGTTAAACTTTTTTCATCGAATGTTGATTCGGGTGAGAAGTAATCACGTACCAATGACTCATTTGCGGTTCCACGTTCACGAACTATATACTTTCTACGCTTGGGTGGTTCGGAGGTCCCTTCGTCGTCCGCTATAGCTTTAACGACTTTCTGAACGCTCGCCATTAACAACTCTGCGGCACTTTCGCCCAAGTCATCCAAAGCGAGTTGATCAAACATATCGTCTGAACTCGAAGAGTCGCCCAACATCTTGCAATTTTTTTTTAAAAAAATATGATAGTTTGGAGAGGATTTTATGAAAAAAAGAGTGTGTGTTTGTGTAAAAGAGGGTATTGTTATATATATATATAAATATTTTTTTTTAAATATAGCCGTTATAAAGCGGTCCCCTAACGGTCAATTTTTTTTTTTAAACGGTCACAACCCCACACCAATCAAACAGTGACACGTGTCACATATAATTCCCCCCCCCTCCAGCCCCCCTCCACGCCATACCGGCGGCGATGTTCCCCCCTCCCGCCCTTCTCCAGATAGCCTAAAACTTCCCACATCAAAAGTTCTCTTCTTAATGCCAAACTTGCCTCTATAATTTAACTGCTAAAAGTTATCTTCTCCCTAACGCCAAAAATGCCTCTACAAATTTGATTTCAACCCCTTCACCTTTTATCATCACCCCGATTACTATCAATTCTACAATTACCACTGACATGTTTGGCAAAGCTGGATCAAGGGCTCTTAACCCATAGTTAACGTTATAAATCAAGAATTTGAGTTTTTGTAACCTATTAAGAACTAGAATACTCTACTTTAACTAACTATTTGATAAACCCCACTAGAATACTCTAGTTTAACAAAATATTTGATAGACCAATAGCAATAAGTTTTTGCTTGATGAAAACAAAGATGAGAATTTCACTATTATCAAAATTAGAGGTGAAACTTGAAAGTTTCGTTGGCCACAAAAGAAAAATAATAATAAACAAATACATATTGTGTCTAAGATTTGTTACCTTCTAATTTGACGTAACTTAGCAAATTTTATAAATAAAATTTGAAAAAATAAACACAAAAATAAGTTTACCAATGTGTTTGACACATGACCTCATTGTATAGAGGGAGTTTACCACTTAGCGAGCATGCTATTTTATATATAAAACAATACTTTTTTTTTAACTTGGGGTCTAAAGTCTTTGCTTAGGTTTAATTACCTTTGGGCTGGCCCTGATTTTCGGTCTTGTAGTCCACAACTACTTATTAGTAGATCAACCTCGATTTGACCCCCTTCTTCTCCTGTTGATGAGCTAGCTTAATTTATAAACGAGCTAAGTTCAAGCACACATTTTTAGCTCGGTTGAGTTTTTCGAGTCCAGCGCAGCTGGTTGGTTTGAAATTTGGGGCAAGCTCGAACTAATATTGTTCAACTCATAGAGAATCTTACTTATAAATGGTAATCACCTCCTTTTAATTTTACATAAAAGAAAAAAAAACCTACTACAAGCTATTGATAGCATCATGTGAACAATAATCTATTATTAAAGAAAGCCTATTAAATTACCCTATACGGGGCTCATGGGGGAGAAAATATCTTTTAAAATTCAGAAAGTTTGACACACCAGAACAATAATGTACATAATTAACTCACATGCTATATGGCATATTATAGGGGTGCACTTTTTTTTTTTTTGAACGGAGGGGTGCACTTTCATAGAACTTTATGTAACGTACACAATTATTTCTCCAAATACATATAAATCATGTAACATGCATAGATGCCCTTCTCTTTTAATCACATATGGGTATCAGTCCTCAACTCTTTATTTCATCCTAATATCCCACCGCATGAAAATTAAAAAAAAAAATGATTTTCAATAATTTATTACACAATACAAATATATCTATATGTAAATTTATTACTGTTTACAAATTATAAATAATTCTCTCACACTATTCATAATATTTTGACATATGACATTTAGGGTGTTCAAATCGTTCGCCGCTCGTGGATCGCTCGTCACTTGTTCGGAAAATGCTTGAAAAATGCTCGCTCGATCTTCCGTTCGGCTGTATATGAGCCGATCGGTTCGGTTCGGTTCGGTTTGTAAATGAGCCAAGCACGAATAAAGGTACGCTTGGCTCGGTTCGGCTCGAATAAATTTTTATTTATTTAATAATAAATATACACACAATTTATAAATAAATTTATGGCTTTATATATAAGATTCTATTGGATTTTACTCAGTATATGCAAACAAAATATAACCATCCCACTTAATTCAATAAAAATTTTTACACTAGATTTAATAGTAAAACAATAAGTCATGAGGTGACAGTCTTGACTTCTTTATGTTATTAGTCGTCCATCACTAATTGTTGCTTGATATCACACCTACGTCACAATGCAACAACTGTTCTCTGACGTATGCTCATCACCTCACCAGCCTCAATCTAAGCCTCATCCTTGGACACTAGGATCTTAATATTAGTGTTATCGTTGAACATTTCAACCTTAGTTGTCACCCGATTTTTGGCTCGATTGTAAACAAGGCGCTCCGCTCGGTTCGGTTTGTAAACGAGCCAAGCACAAGCAAAGCTCCGCTCAGATCGGCTCGGCTCGTGATCAACCCTAATGACATTGATAGGTAACATATCCATAACTGGTAGACTCTTATATGGACTAGTTTGACAAGGGGAAATAAGACATGAATTACCCAAACTTTAAACGAACATAACTTGAGTTGTGATTGGATTCACGGGACCCACGAGCAGGCATCGAAAAGGTCTACTCCACAAGCTAGATTACATGGCAAACCAACGTAGCCCCAGTTGTCAGGCCCGAATTTAATTTAAGCTAGGTTTAAATGATCTGGAGATTGGAGTCCCAAACTCTATGTGAACGGGATTTTACTTGACACCATTTGTGAAACGTGTCAAAACTGCAGTGTCTGAAAAACAATATATGATTCTATATATGTTTTATTGGCGAGCTTCATTAGATTAGTTATAAAGCACATTACATGACATGCTCGAAAGTTGACACTGGGCTTCATGTTGGGGAATAACCGTAACAAACGAACAATAACGGACAACAAAAATCTCTGAAGGCACGTGATCGCTTTCAGATTGAATCAATTCGACGGTTCTATCGAATATTCAATCGGATACAATCAGAGATTGAGAATTTTCTGTATGTTGTGATTGAGATTAAAGAACCAGAGAGTTTTGATCAAGAAGGAGAAGAATTCGTAATGAAAAACAGGGCCAGAAACTGCCTTTTAGGCAGTTTTCAAACGGTTTCAACATTGCCAAAATTAGTCCCTCTATTTCCGAAAATTAATTTTATGAGACATTTTTACCATAGCAATTTTAATGGAAATAAATTTTTCCAAGCTCGACCCCAGCCAGGGGCTCTGCCCCTTGGACCCCGCCAGGGCTGCCGCCCCTTGGACCCTGCTCCCAGGGGCGCTGCCCCCGGACCCCCGTTCCTTAGGCGCTTCGCCCCTAAGTTCATAATATATTCAAATAGGCGTGCACTCCGCACCACCATACCTATATGATGTATTATTATGAACATATTGATCAAATAGTCAATCCAATTACACTAAAATATCCAACAATCCTCCCCTATTTTAGTGTAATCCTTGATTAACTAAAACAAGTAATCTCAAACATTCAAACTTTTGCTTAAATGAAATGTCGTGATGATTGAATTTCACATTAGTACATTACACATTCTGAATATTCGAATACCAGGGTGTCGCTTAGGATTGAACCCTGGGAACTCATCTTGAATACACAAAGATAATGTACACAAAAGTTTACATACATAGTAGTTCTATCTTGACATAATGTTTTACTAGCCTATGTCCTTATCCTTCATAAGCATGTCAAAGCCAAGTCCCAGCTTCTTGAAGCGGCTAAACTTCATACTTACATAGGTAGCTCTTTTAGTCTTGCACCTGCAATGCAATTTGTCAAAAAAGCTATTAAGAATATATACATTCAACCTCCTTAACTTGCAGGTCTGAACACATACCTTGGGATGGATCTTCTAATGTGTTCCAATCTCTACATATTAAGCTTTCCGCATTGAATTCTGCATCTAGCGTTGTACTAGATGGGAATTGGGTATCTTAACATTAAAGATTTCTAGTGGGCTTTAATCCCATCCCTATAGCCGACCTTTTCACGAGATCTCTACTTAACCCTTTGGTTAAATGATCGGCTAAATTGTTTTGGGTTCTCACAAACACCACAGATATCACACCATTCGTGATAAGATCACGTATCATGCTGTGTCTAACACCTAAGTGTCTAGACTTTCCATTATACACTTGACTATATGCCTTAGACAATGTAGATTCACTATCACATCTGATAGATAATGGTGATATCGGTTTCGGCCACAATGGAATTTCATAAATCAAATTTCTTAGCCATTCAGCTTCTTTACTAGCTGCTGCTAATGCCACAAACTCAGCTTCCATTGTTGAATTAGTGATGCAAGTTTGTTTCTTTGATGCCCAGCATATAGCACCACCTCCAAGAAGGAACACCCAACCACTTGTGGAAGAATGATCTTCCAAATTTGTAATCCAACTTGCATCTGAATAACCTTCAAGAACAGACGGAAATCCAGTATAAGTCAAACCAAAATCTATGGTTCCTTTCAAGTACCTAAATACTCGATTTATTGCTTGCCAATGAATCAAACTTGGATTGTGAGTATATCTACTCGGTTTTCCAACAGCAAAAGCTATATCGGGTCTAGTACTAATCATGGCATACATGAGAGACCCAATAGCCTTTGAATATTCAAGGCAACTCCTTTATTAGGTACGAGTTTTACTGAAGGATCCATAGGAGTACCCATTGGAGAACTATCTTTGTGATTAAACTTTTCCAACATCTTCTCAATATAATGTGATTGAGAGATAGTAATACCATGTTCTCCACGTATGATCTTAATACCAAGAATCACGTCTGCCTCCCCCATGTCTTTCATATCAAACTTAGATGACAGAAATTTCTTAGTTTTATCAACTTCATTTTGGTCAGTACCAAAAATCAACATGTCATCAACATATAAGCAAATAATTACTCCTTTTCCAGAAGTATCAAATTTGCTATAAACACACGTGTCCGCTTGGTTTAATGCAAAACCATTAGACAGCACCACATCATCAAACTTTTGATGCCATTGCTTAGGGCCTTGTTTCAGGCCATAAAGAGATTTTACCAATTTACAAACCTTATGTTCATTTCCAGGCATGACAAAACCTTCAGGTTGTTTCATGTAAATCTCTTCATCCAATTCACCATTCAAAAAGGCAGTTTTAACATCCATTTGGTGAATTACAAGATTATGTATAGCTGCAAGTGCCAACAATAATCTTATGGTGGTTATCCTAGCAACGGGAGCATAGGTATCAAAGTAGTCAATGCCTTCCTTTTGCCTAAAGCCTTGGATGACCAATCTGGCTTTATATTTGTCTATGCTACCATCCACCTTCATCTTCCTTTTGAAGATCCATTTACTACCCAAAGGTTTACACCCAGGTGGTAAATCAGCCAATTTCCATGTATTATTGTGCATTATAGAGTCAATCTCATCTTGGATTGCTTCTTTCCAAAATGCAGCATCCCTAGAAGACATAGCATCATTGAATGTCTTTGGATCCTCATCAATATTAAAACAATATTGATACTGATGTTCAACACCATTTCTGGTTCCTTCTACTAAATAAAGATGAAAGTCAGCACCAAAAGACTTGGGTTTTCTGACTCTAGTACTTTTTCTAGGCTCAGTACTAGTAGAAGGTACATCATCACAATTACCTGAATTGTCACCACAAGAAATTGTCTGTTCATAATTTTTAAGACACTGAGGCGTATCCTTCAATCGAGGAACAGAAGAAAATCTATCCTCATTCCCAAAATTAGCATCTCTTGACTCAATGACAGAGTGAACAGATACATAATCATTTGGTTCTATGACATAGAACCTATAAACAGGGAATGTTCAGCATATCCAATAAATATGCAATCTATGCCTCTTTTACCAATGGTACTCATTTTGGGCTCAGTAAGCCTCACAACAGCTCTACATCCCCAGACTTTGAGAAAACTCAAATCTGGTACCTTTTTGTACCAAAGTTCATATGGGGTTACCTTAGACCTTTTATTAGGTGCTCGGTTCAGTAAGTAACAGGCTGTCAACATAGCCTCACCCCAAAATCCATCACTTAAACCAGAATAGGACAACATGGAATTCACTGTTTCTTTCAATGACCTATTCTTCCTTTCAGCCACACCATTTTGTTGTGGTGTATAAGGAGCAGTTGTTTGATGTATTATACCAGTAGATTGGAAATACACTGGATCATAATACTCTCCACCTCTATCTGTACGAAGGTTTTTAATCAAACCATTTCTATGAAGCTCAACCTCTTGTTTATAAACTTTAAATTTATCAAGAGCTTCATCCTTTGAATGCAATAGATATACATAACAAAATCTAGTTGCATCATCAATAAAGGTTACAACATACTTCTTTTTTCCTAGAGAACGAGTACTATGAATGTCACATAAATCAGAATGAATCAATTCTAATACCTTAGAATTCCTTTTGACATCTTTAAATGGTTTTCTGGTAATTTTTGTCAATTTGCAAGTATGACAAGCATTACATTTTTGTATGTCAAAAGCAGGTATAAGACTCATTTTAGACATATCTTTCATTCTGCGATAATTAACGTGACCTAATCTAGCATGCCATAATTCTGATTTACTAAAATCATTGCTAGAACTAGTAGAAGCCATACAAACAGGATTATTAACAAAAGGGACATCTAAATTCAACTTAAACATGCCATTCAAATAA
>JAUTDX010000719.1:0-99187 GCA_030844895.1 Ambrosia x helenae | reverse complement strand
GTAAGAGGTGGTTACAAGTGCTTGTGCGCTCGCGACAAGGTATATGAAACATGTTAATAATCCTCCAGTCCTATTTTTAAGAAGACAATATATGGAGCGCAACCGTATGGAGTCAAACGCTCGCTTGATGAAAGATTACTTTGATGAAGAGCCGACTTATCCAGACCCAATGGTTTTTAGGCGTCGTTTTCGGACGAGCAAACGTTTATTTCTACGCATTATCGGAGACTTGGAAAACGAGTTTGATTACTTTAAGCAAAAACCATATGCGAGAGGGACGCTTGGATTTACTGCTATTCAAAAGTGTACTTCAGCACTACGCATACTTGCGTATGAAAACACGACAGACATCAACGAGTATTTTAAGCTGACTGAGAAAACAACGAGTATTTAAAGTCGACCGACGAGGAGATCGAGTAAGAGGTGGTTACAAGTGCTTGTGCGCTCGCGACAAGGTATATGATAACATGTTAATAATCCTCCACGTCCTATTTTAAGAAGACAATATATGGAGCGCAACCGTATGGAGTCAAACGCTCGCTTGATGAAAGATTACTTTGATAAAGAGCCGACTTATCCAGACCCAAGGTTTTTAGGCGTCGTTTTCGGACGAGCAAACGTTTTATTTCTACGCATTATCGGAGACTTGGAAAACGAGTTTGATTACTTTAAGCAAAAACCATATGCGAGAGGGACGCTTGGATTTACTGCTATTCAAAAGTGTACTTCAGCACTACGCATACTTGCGTATGAAAAAACACGACAGACATCAACGAGTATTTAAAAGCTGACTGAGAAAACAACACGCGATACCTTAGAGCATTTTTTGTCAAGGTACACTACGGGTATGTTTGGCGAGGAGTTTTTATGAGCTTCTAGCTTCAAGCTTTTAAGAAAAAGTTCTTACTCAATAAAAGCTTTGTTTGGTTGAAGGAGCTTGAAGTATTTAGGTTAGGAGAAAAAACTCCATATTGAAAACACTACTAGTACTAGTGTTTAAGAAAAAACTCATACTAGCTAAAGTTTTTAATGAGTAAATGACACAAATATCTATTCTACCATGAAAAAATAAAAAAAACATACATAATAGCTTTTATTAATGTCCATTTTGGTCATTTTTATACATTTTATTAAAAGCTCAAACTACTCTGTCAAACACCAAAAATATATTTAAAAAGCTACAGCTACTAGCTAATTTTGCCAAACATCTAAGGGTAAGTTTGGCAAGGAGCTTTTAGGAGCTCCTAGCTTCAAGATTTTAAGAAAAACTTCTACTCAATAAAAAACATTGTTTGGTTGAAGGAGTTTGAAACTTTTAGGTTAGGAGAAAAAACTCTATATTGAAACGCTACTAGTGCTAGCGTTTAATAAAAAAAAAAACTCATACTAGCTACAAGCTTTTAATGAGTAAAATGACACAAATACCCATTCTACCATAAAAAAGTATGCATACAAGCTTTTAGTTATGCCGTGTTGGTCATTTTATACATTTTTTAAAAGCTCCAACTACTATGCCAAACACCAAAATATATTTAAAAACTACAGCTATCAGCTACCAGCTAGTTTTGCCAAACATATCCTACATTTTCTTAAAAATTATATTCATTCGCATTTATTTTAGTTATTTTAATAGTATATTTATTTGTTTTTTTAAAGGAATAATACCTTTGTACTGTGCTCGTTACCTTAGAGGCCCACTTGGTACCATCTACAAAAAATATATGAGGTGCATTCAAATGAACATGGTTTACCAGTAATGCTTTGGAGCATCGATTGTTGTCATTGGCTATGGTATAATTGTCCAACCGTATGGCGAGGTCAACACACACGAGGTGACCACGGACAACCAACGGTTATTCTTCAAGCGGTGACTTCACACGACATTTGGGTTTGGTCGGCTTACTTTGGTATTTCGGGGTTATTCAATGACATAAACGTTTTTGAGCAGTCGCCTCTGTTGGAGGATTTAATTTCTGGTAGAGCATCAACGAGTACCATAGTGCTATAAAAAAAACACATTTTTTTTTGTGGATTTTTGTTCATACAAGGAAATGACACAATGTGACAATGTGTTCAGGTAATTCATTAATCATGTCTATGCTAGTTACTAATTATGTTCAAACTAGTAAATAGGAATTATATTTTCATCCAAAGAAGAATACGTTAAAACCACTCTTTAAAAAAAGCCACACCTTCAAGACCACCCACTCAATTACGCCCTGCAATTGTTATTCTAGCTCTGCTCCTCATCCAAACGTACATCTTCTTTTTAATATACATTTTTATTCTTATTAACATGATTAAAATTGTGGTTTTCTCATATTGTAATACATTAATTTACATGTTACATCATAACACATATTTTAACACCTCATATTAGATCTGTTTATCCCGGAAAACTTCTAGGATATAATCTAGTTATATATATCAATTACTATCAACATTTTGCACCAGTATCTTTTGTGAGTTTTAGGTTTTCACCAATTCTGTTTGTTTTCTTTAATATTTACCCTTGCAACACATATACCACATCTTATCAATTACTAAAATTTTAATAACTTCAGATACGTTCAAACTATTTTAAAAGGTTCTTTTACCTTTTACCCAATAGCAACAAATTTAGATTGAATGATAAATTTGATTTTTTTTAATAGTTTCCAATAGTAATATTGTGTTTCACATAATTGTATTTTTCATCTTTTGTATTAAATCGTTCCATTGAAAACTTTTATTCACTAAAAAATTATTACATTGAGTTTGTTAATCTTTTTCATCGACATTACGGTATAAAATTTTGTTAAAAACGAAGTTTTATTCAAAATACATAAATTCTTTTCATTGTAGTATAAACCTAACTACATTGGTGGCTGTATCGGTGAACCGATAGATTTTTGATAGATGTAAAACACATATCAATATCCTTTTTTATTGCTATAACATGTGACCGTATCATAACAAACTGAACCAATACCGATTTAGTTCCCGCTGCGTAGCCATCCCATACTAGTTTTCCGACAAACATAAAAAGTATTTTCTTTATGTTTTCCAACAGATTTTACGTCGGTAAACCTTGAGTAAGTTGTTTTATTTTAAGATTTCGTGAGGCCAGTCATAGCTATGTCGGTGTGCTATGTTTTTCCTGTACGTACCCTAAAGTATAATTAGTGTTGAAAAGAATCATAAGTGTTAACCTCCATAAAGCCATATATATTATTCCATAGAAAACAATGATAAAGAAATGATAAAGATGATGCTTTGGACTTAAACAAGGGTTTCGAATATTTTGCGTGTAGATGAAACATACCCGGCCAGGTTGGTGTTTAGAATCAATCTCATGAAGCTAATTCGATATATAGAAATGCCATGGACAAAAAGAAGCACATGTACATGATCAACCAGTAAGTTTGCTAGTATGTCCAGTACCAGATATCCATTTCCATCACATGTTTCTGTCCAAAGCTTTGTTACAGTAAAGCTAAGTGATAAGAGCATGTATGGTTTATGGAAAACACAAATGCTACGTCTCTTGGAGAGCCATGGTATGCTTGATTTCATCAATGAAAGTGCTCCTGTAATGCTGCTGGATGGTGATGAGTGGAACAGATGGGATGCGCTTGTTCATGGTTGGATTCTTGGTTCCCTCTCCGAACAAGCAGCCATAGCAGTCTTGAGTAGTCTCGAATCCAAACTCCATCAACAAACACATTTTACGGCCAAACATATATGGAATCAAGTGCGAAGTTTGTATGGTCAACAAGCAGCTGGTCAGTACTATATATTCTTGAAAGTTGAAACTCATATATGTATATAACCATGCATTTAAAATGTTAAATATATTAGAAAAATTACAGAAATCGTCCTTTATGTTTAAATCATTTTTAAGTGGTTGCTTTTTAAGTTTAAAATTCACGAGAATCATCCTTTATGTTTTAAAAACTTTACACCTTTTGTCTTTTAGCTCTTACCTGGTTTGTTTTTCCGTTAAGTTTGGTCATGTAGACTTCACATAAGGGCAACTTGGTAATTTCACTTATTTATTTAATCCTTTATGTTTACGCGTGTAATTTTTCATCTCTCTCTATCAACTTCACCCTTACATTCTGTATCTCCCTACCAAATCCGCAGCATCCTCCAAAATCCAAATCACCCCATTCCCATTCCAATTCCACCACTCTCAACTTCCTAATTTGTACTATGTCTTCTCTCCTCCCAGATCTAACCAGCAGAATCCACCTTGAACCACCATACCTTCTCTTCGGACCTCCAACCCATCGAACCCACTAACCAATTCGACCAACTCCCGGGCTCCTTCTGTTAGAATTATATTCTTGATTATATGAATCTATGTTATTATTAGGTTGTACATATGTTAGAATTATGTTTATTATTATCCTAAGTCTAGAAACTCTAGTTTGTGAACCGATGTGTCACAATATATCTTAGGCGGTTATGTTAGTTTGTAAGGGACACGACGATTAGTCACAACCGGTCGTATAGTATAAATAGGGGTCGATGTACAACATTTATTAGTGTGTGTGTATGTTATGTTTCAATAACTAACTTACAAAGATTTCCCTCTAAAATTTCCTACTCTCTTCCCTCCATAACCGTTATACTCTCAAACAAAGTTAACATACATATCAATTTCTATCACCTTCCTCCTTCTGTTATTTAACACCATCGGTTATGTTCATGTCAAAAACGTCAATTGCGTCCCTCGCATCCAAAAACGTCCAAAACGTCGGTTTATGTTCTCCCTTGTGTTTCGTTTCTAGTAGATTAAACCATTTCAAACCCCTATGACTCATCACCAGTAGCCACCACCGGTTTGGTCTGAAACCCTAGGGTTTGACAAAGACGATGTTGCAGATGAACCCTATGGTTTGACGAACTTGATGTTGCTAGTGGTGGGGGTCAGGTGCAGGTGGTGGTGGTGGTGGTGGTGGTGAGAGAGAAAGGTAGACATTAATTGTGATGGTTGACGGTGATGATGAGGGATCTATGATGTTCAACGAGAGGGAGGAGGGGGGGGGGGGTAGTTGAGACTTGAGACACAGAAAGGGAAGATAGTGAGAGAGAGAGATGGGTTTATAATATATATATATATATTTTAGAAAATTATTTTTTGTTTTTATTTATTAAATGTCTTTTAAAAAAATGAGCAGAATTATCAAGTTGTCCTCATGTGGGGTCCACATGACCCCTTTTAATGTTTAAAACAAACCACATTATGGCTAAAGGACAAAAGGTGCAAAGTTTTAAAACATAAAGGACGATTCTCGTCAATTTTTAAAGTTAAAAGGCAACTACTGAAAAATAATGACAAAAAAGATGATTTATGTAATTTTTCCAATATATTACATAAAATAAATTTAACATGTAAAAAAAAATTATAATCCTTTTTGTGACTTTTGCATATAAAGATGTGTTTGAAGCCATTCTAATAATAAAATCTTGTTTTTGAAGAAAAATAATTTATTTACCTATTTAATTGATTTTAAATATTTTTTTTATTCTTTTAGTTTTTGAATATTTTTTTCTGCTGCTAAGTTTTGGATCAACGATCTAGTTCGAGTCATGTCAAACACTAATAATTCTAAATGAACAAGTCATCTACAACCTATTTGAACAACATTTCCATGTTAAGTCCACAACTATCAAGACAAGACCCAAGTCTTGCTTTATGAGTTAAAAGTTTTAGGTTCAGATTTGCTTACAAAACTTTCTTACTTCAACTATCCACACAATAAATAAATTTATTGTTCTTCAACTATCCTAAATTCCTAAAATTAAAACATAAAACTAATACAATTCAATACTTAGATTGAAGTAATCAAACACTCACCTTTCAACAACTCATTTATGTTGAAATTCCCAAACCCAATAGGCAATAAACGCAAAATCTCCTATCAAATCCAAATCCAGTAGTGCAGCAAGTTGGTTCGCTTGATTCCAGCTTGATTTGCTTGAAATCCAGAGCCCAAATTGGCAAACTGAGTGATTGAGTGAAACAGAACTAGTAAACAATGATGGATGATGGTGTTTGGTGCTCATGTGGTCGACTAGGTTATATGAGAGAGGTAGTTAGTTTTTAGAAAAAAAATGGGCTTATTATTGCCATATTGGTCTTTTGGTTTATGTGTAGTGGGCTTTAGGTTTATATTGGGTAAATGGTTGAAGGTTATTGGGATTAGAGACTCAGAATTTAGACTAAATTTTTAATGAAAAAAATCAGGGTGGGCCGGACTCAATATATATAATTTGTTTTTGATAATTATCATAACTATGCCATCTGTGTCACACCATTTTTCATTAACATAACTGAAACCATAGGTATTTAAGATAACAAAAAAATAAAAAAAAAAATAATAATAAAATCACTGTTCAAATCCTTTGGTCTATTGATAGTATATAATGTTACAATGTATTAAATTCGAATTAAGATCTGACACATTAATTCAATATTCATTATTTTAGGGATTTCGAAAAATACAAATCAATATTTTACTAAAAAGCAATATTTTCATAATCCGATCGGAAGTCGAACCGGAGTCTCCACCGGTTCACCGGTCCGACCAGTCCGGCCGGCTCGATGAACCGTCCCAAAAAAAACAAACCAAAACCCAAAAATAATTAAAAAAAAGGTCCAACCATCTAGAATCCCGGTCTGACAGCCGGGTCGTTGGGTCAACCACCGGTTCTTTGTATTAGCAGTCCAACATGTCGACCCAGTCAGACCGACCAGTCTGGTCCGGATTTAAAAATATTGGTAAAAAAGATATCCTAATCAATAACATAACTACATGAAACATAAAAGGATAACTACCACTTATTTCATAGTTGTTTCCAAAGAGTTTTTATTCTTTGAAAATGATCCACTACATCTTCAAATTCAATCACAACTTTTGCAAAGAACTACTTTTTGATGTAACAAATATAGGATTTGTCATATAACCATCACCCCCGATTACGTAAATGCGTCTTCACATGCTTCATTATAGGAAAACATCTCTCGAAACTTGTCGTAGCAAATAGTAGAAGTAATGCTAACTTCTGTTGAGTTAATCGGGTTTGGTTCACGGGTCACACGGTCGCGGGTCAGCGGGTCAAACGGGTCATCCGGTCATGGGTAAAAGTGGTCTAAGGTTTGCCGAGTTTAATGGAGAAATCTTAGAATAATGGACGTTAGTTATTTGCTAAATAAAAGGAGTTGGATTGAATTTTTCTTTCAGCATGTGATTTGTATTTGCTATAAATAGGTTTGCTATGTTCTTTTATTATTGTACTCTCATATTCAGTAAAACAATTCAAGTAGTTAGAGAGTTCCAAAGTTTATTTGTTCCTCTACAAACAAACGTAAGGTGAGTGGTGTGTGTATAACTTGGGGCCTGAACCAACATTTGGTATCAGAGCTTAGGGCTCGTATCGGGAAGCCTCTGCCATCGGCGGGTGTGTCGGTTGGTGGAGGGCAGGTGGCGTGAAAGGGTTTGTTCCTGACAGCAGGGGCTGTTTGGGTGTTGTTTTAACAGCGGTAGACGGAGTTGGCGCGGTGTTTCGGTTCTACTGTGGTCGTGGGAGAGTACTGTTTGAGACTACGGGGGTGACCGGTTATAAACATAGGCGTTCCGTGGCTGTTAGAGGTGACTAAAGGAAGGCCATTTGGTTGTTAGTTGCGGGTTTGCGTGACTAGTCACAACAGGTAAGAACGGGTGCCTTGATCGGATTGTTTCGTGATAAGAGGAGACCGGTGTACGCAGGAAAAGCGAGCAGAAAGGGTCCGTCAAAGCAGGTGGCTTTGGATTCGGTTCGCTTGGCGGGAGAAAGAAAACGTTAGAAGGCGGCAGCCTTGTTTTCTTGTCGGTGGAGATGCCTCTTGGAACACATTTGATTAGAAAAGCGCAAGGGTTGTCAACATTAGAAGAGAAATGAAAAACACACGGTGTGACATTATGGCGTTGGAGTTCAAATCGGGTGGCTTTGGATTTGGCCGGAGGAGGTCGTCAATCCGTGATAAGTCGTGATGTTAGTGAATGGGTTTCCAACGTGATGCCATGGGATATGTTACAAGTGTGGCGGTTTTATTCGGGTTGAACCGAGGTGACTTTGGACGTGACCGAGGTGAAGGTCGGGTGTCCGGGATGGGTCAAGATGGTTCAAGGCGAGTGTGATTTGGTGTTGTCGTGTGTGAACGATGTGAACAAAACGATTAAGGGGGTGAATGTTGGGTTAATCGGGTTTGGTTCACGGGTCCCGGGTCAGCGGGTCAAACGGGTCATCCGATCATGGGTAAAAGTGGTCTAAGGTTTGCCGAGTTTAATGGAGAAATCTTAGAATAATGGACGTTAGTTATTTGCTAAATAAAAGGAGTTGGATTGAATTTTTCTTTTAGCATGTGATTTGTATTTGCTATAAATAGGTTTGCTATGTTCTTTTATTATTGTACTCTCATATTTAGTAAAACAATTCAAGTAGTTAGAGAGTTCCAAAGTTTATTTGTTCCTCTACAAACATACGTAAGGTGAGTGGTGTGTGTATAACTTGGGGCCTGAACCAACATTTGGTATCAGAGCCTAGGGCTCGTACCGGGAAGCCTCTGCCACCGGCGGGTGTGTCGGTTGGTGGAGGGCAGGTGGCGTGAAAGGGTTTGTTCCTGACAGCAGGGGCTGTTTGGGTGTTGTTTTAACAGCGGTAGACGGAGTTGGCACGGTGTTTCGGTTCTACTGTGGTCGTGGGAGAGTACTGTTTGAGACTACGGGGGTGACCGGTTATAAACATAGGCGTTCCGTGGCTGTTAGAGGTGACTAAAGGAAGGCCATTTGGTTGTTAGTTGCGGGTTTGCGTGACTAGTCACAACAGGTAAGAACGGGTGCCTTGATCGGATTGTTTCGTGATAAGAGGAGACCGGTGTACGCAGGAAAAGCGAGCAGAAAGGGTCCGTCAAAGCAGGTGGCTTTGGATTCGGTTCGCTTTGCGGGAGAAAGAAAACGTTAGAAGGCGGTGGCCTTGTTTTCTTGTCGGTGGAGATGCCTCTTGGAACACATTTGATTAGAAAAGCGCAAGGGTTGTCAACATTAGAAGAGAAATGAAAAACACACGGTGTGACATTATGGCGTTGGAGTTCAAATCGGGTGGCTTTGGATTTGGCCGGAGGAGGTCGTCAATCCGTGATAAGTCGTGATGTTAGTGAATGGGTTTCCAACGTGATGCCATGGGATATGTTACAAGTGTGGCGGTTTTATTCGGGTTGAACCGAGGTGACTTTGGACGTGACCGAGGTGAAGGTCGGGTGTCCGGGATGGGTCAAGATGGTTCAAGGCGAGTGTGATTTGGTGTTGTCGTGTGTGAACGATGTGAACAAAACGATTAAGGGGGTGAATGTTGGGTTAATCGGGTTTGGTTCACGGGTCGCGGGTCAGCGGGTCAAACGGGTCATCCGGTCATGGGTAAAAGTGGTCTAAGGTTTGCCGAGTTTAATGGAGAAATCTTAGAATAATGGACGTTAGTTATTTGCTAAATAAAAGGAGTTGAATTGAATTTTTCTTTTAGCATGTGATTTGTATTTGCTATAAATAGGTTTGCTATGTTCTTTTATTATTGTACTCTCATATTCAGTAAAACAATTCAAGTAGTTAGAGAGTTCCAAAGTTTATTTGTTCCTCTACAAACATACGTAAGGTGAGTGGTGTGTGTATAACTTGGGGCCTGAACCAACAATTTCAACAACCAATAGACCAACGTATCTGAAATGAATGTGTTTGTTTGTGTCCACTATAATTTTTACAACATGAGATATACCACTCACGTTTGACAAACAATTGATCCGTTGTTAAACTACCATTGTAGTTAGGGAGCTCATACATAAGTCCTTCTCATAGCTCAATCAAAATCATGCACATATAACTCCAATACCTTTGAAATATCAAATTCATGAAACATATCATCCGGGTTCAAAGTTCCAGTCGCGGTTGTAAATGCATATCTAACACTAGTATGTGTGTTGAATTTATCATACTAGTAATTGATAAACTAAAATAAAAATAAGTACATATGTGTGTTATTTTCATCAGAGCAAGAAGAAGAAAGAAAAGGAGGAGGATGTTGTGGCTCACTCTGCATAGATAAAGTGAAAGAAGAGAGAGACATATTAAGGAATAAGCAAATGTTGTATGATGCTATTGAGTGTGGAAAACTACAACAAGTGGTGAGTATCTTAAAAAACGGAAAAGTTAGAATAACAGAGAGCATCAGCATCAACGGAAACACCGCTCTACACATAGCAGTGGCCTACAGGGACGGGTGGTTTCTGAAGAGCATGCTAGATCTCACAGGCGATATTTCGCTAACGGAGGTTCAAAATTTAGATGGAAGCACTCCACTTCATGTAGCTGCTTCACTTGGGAAGGCAAATGTTGCTAAGATCTTGTTGGACAGAAGCCCAGACTTGTTGCATGTAAAGGATAACCAAGGTTGCACACCACTTAACATAATTCTTTCCCAACCTTTGAATAAGGACATGTGTCTCTTGTTTATGAACTTCGCATTGCCAGACATAGAACAGGCTGATGCTGAGCCTTTTGTAGTTAATGCTATATCATACGGACATTTTGGTAAGCACGTACAAACACTTCTATTATCTTTAGATAAATAAGTTTTTTTATGATCCATTCATGTCATACTAATTGAATAAGTTTCAGACTTAGCACTGGCTTTTATACAAAAATGCAATTCATGGAATACCCATGTTGTGTTGATGGCTATAGCTCAAAACTGTCCAGCTCATTTCACGCCCAACCAACTCCTCATCTATGAATGTAAGCCAATTAATTTGTTAATTTTTTAAACTCATGTATTGGCAAATCATTAATTATGTTGTCATTTAGATATTTTATTATGTTATATTAGATATTTTAACCCCGGGACACTCCCGGGATAAAAGCTAGTTCAGATATAAAAAAAAGAATCTCTGCTTATGAAGTTATGTTTATCGTTTGTGATTTATTAGTAGAGTAAATATATTTGAACAAAACCCCACAAAAATAGTTGTTTTTTTCTCCGTTTTTTATATAGCACTATGGTACTCGTTGAAAAGATAATAAAACGCTCGTTAATTTGGTGTAATTTTTTTCTTTAAAAAATCTCGTATATAAAAGATATTAACGTTTAAAAGTTATGGGATGAAACATTAGAGAGAAAATTTAATTTTGTTTTTAAATTCTTATCTTTTCTTAAAATAATTATAATATATATAGATTTATTAAAAAAACTCAAAAATTAAAAAATCCTACATGATGCCACGTGGCACATTCAACGAGGGGTTGAGGCCTCCATTGAATGCCACATCATCAAAGTTCAATTCTTTTATTATAAGTTATAGATTATTATTATTATTATTATTATTATTATTATATTACAAAGGAAAAAAATCCTACGTGTCATCTATTGAGGCAATCTCTCCTTTGAGAGGTGCCATGTAGGATGTGAGGTGGCATCTATAGAACAATTAAAAGAAAAAGAAAAAAATCTACTAAAATTAATATTAAACATTTATTATTTTCTCTCTCATGTTTCCTCACATAACTTTTAAACGCTAATATCTTTTATATACGAGATTTTTTAAAGAAAAAAATTACACCAAATTAACGAGCGTTTTATTATCTTTCCAACGAGTATCATAGTGCTATATAAAAAACGAAGAAAAAAAACGACTATTTTTTGTAACCCGACAGGTATTGTGTCGGGTTTGGGATTAGTTTAAAAAAATTGTGGGTTTAGGTCGGGTATGGGATTAGGTGATACCCGACCCGATTACCCGAAACCACATACCCAAATACCCGAACTATATACCCAATCATATACCCATGAATTTTTTAACGCATCATATAACCCTTAGACTAATGCGTTCGATATTTGCAATATACGTGCACCATCATAAACTAAAAACTTTATAGTATGTAACTAAAATATATGTATGGTTATTATAATACTATTTCAATAAATAACTTTTTTTTTCTTATTTCATGTTAGTTCTTTTTAGAATGATCGATGGATTAGGTGATACCCGACCCAATTACTCGAAACCACATACCCAAATACCCGAACTATATACCCATGAATTTTTTAACGCATCACATAACTCTTAGACTATTGCGTTCGATATTTGCAATATACGTACACCATCATAAACTAAAAACTTTATAGTATGTAACTAAAATATATGTATGGTTATTATAATACTATTTCAATAAATAACTTTTTTTCTTATTTCGTGTTAGTTCTTTTTAGAATGATCGATGGATTAGGTGATACCCGACCCGATTACCCGAAACCACATACCCAAATACCCGAACTATATACCCATGAATTTTTTAACGCATCACATAACCCTTAGACTAATGCGTTCGATATTTGCAATATACGTGCACCATCATAAATTAAAAACTTTATAGTATGTAAATAAAATATATGTATGGTTATTATAATACTATTTCAATAAATAACTTTTTTTTCTTATTTCATGTTAGTTCTTTTTAGAATGATCGATTATAAACTTCCGAATTCATTTGACATTATATAATATTTTGTAATGGCACTAGATTTATACCCCGACGCAGAGATTCGTTTTTTATATATTTGAATATGATAACTTATGGCAGAGATTTGTTCAAAATAAATAATAATAATAATAATAATTTTCATTAATCATATATGGCAAGTCAATAATTATGTTGTCATATTATATATTTCAACCCTGGGACGCTCCCGGGATAAAAGCTAGTTTGTTTATAATTATCAATATCATAATAAATCTTATTTTTTAAATCATCTTCCTATTAGTGTTGCGGACACCAGTTATACATCTCATAACTAGAGGTACCTCGGATATGAAGGGTTGTATGAAGTTAGCAAACTTGGTCCTCAAAGCGGGTATACATACATGTCTTGTTGATTTTTTCAAGGTTTTCTTATTGATTCATACAAAGTTTAGTATTGACATCATATATGTAACTTTTTTTTTATCTTGTGTAGTTTTGGCGTACCCTTATAAAATGCTTATCCAAATATGCATAAAGCTACGAGGTGATATATATTAATTAACAAAAGAAATTATTAAATGCAAGTTGAAATAGATATCAATGGTTCATTAATACATTTCTCGACACATGGGCGGACCTAGTGTATAACTAGGTGCCACGTCCGCTGCTGCTCAACTTCACGCACGTAGTGGAAAATTAGTGAAAAATTTGATTTGTTTACGAAATTTGGAAAACGTTACTACTAAAATAAAAAAATAAAAAACGTTGCTACTGAAATTCATTTCTAGATCCGCCACTGTCTCGACATGCAAAAGCTTCAATTCTTTTTTTTTTTCAAAAAAAATAATTGTTTACATGTTAGATTGAATTTTTATGATTTTTAAATGCGTGATTGCAGTTTACAAGGATTTGGAAAAGAGCATGAAAGAACGAGGGGATGCTAGAGATTTGATGGACTTTGTTTGTGCTATAATACGATGTTCAAACGAGTCCTCATCTTACAGAGATTTTTACACAGAGGCAATGTTTGAGGCTATTAGGCGTGATGCAAGTGACGTTGTTGAAATAATTTTGAATTGGTTTCCAGAGGCAGCTCTGATCATGGACGAAGATGGCCATAACTTTGCTCAAGCTGTTTGGAAGAACCGTGCATCCAAGATTTATGCTCTAATCCTTGATGGAAATCTAGCTAAGCATATGAGTCTCTCTCAAGAATCATTGAAAGAAGATGATAATTGCGGTAATAATTTCCTGCATTTTGCTGCAAGACTAGGGCCTTCCAAGAATCTGGATCTAATACTAAGTCCCCTTTTCCGTATGCAACGTGAGTTGCAATGGTTTAAGGCAGCCAAAGAAATAATTCCTCATAGCCAGCAAACAAGGAAAAACTGTTTGGGAGAAACGCCTGAAATGGTATTTACAAAGGAGCACAAGGATATGGAGACTGAGTGTCGCGGCTGGATAACAAGAACTGCAAAATTGGTCATAATTGTAGCCACGTTACTTGTCACCGTCATGTTTACAGCATCGATTCAAGTACCAGGAGGAAATGATGAGAAGGGACTCCCGAATTTGATCTCCAAACCAGCATTTGTTTTATTTGAAATATGGATTACCATAGCAATGGCGACATCTTCTTTGTCTTTGTTATTGTTCTTTATAGTCCTGACTGCTCCTCTGACCCACGAAGACTTCCTTTACCGTGTACCTCTAGCCATGATAATTGGCTCTGTGAGCTTATTCATGACACAAGTGCTTAGTATGCTTGCTTTCGGGGCTTGGTTATACATTCTTTTTGGGAATAAAGACCCATGGATTCTTGGTTTGGTAACTTCACTCATAGTCCTACCAATGTCTTTATTCTTCCTTTCCTCTTTTTGGTTCGTGTCAAACGCATTTAGAAAGACCATTGATTCCACATGTCATTTTTTGATGATTCATGCTTTCCGTCGTCTAAACTTGGTGGGTCGGATCTTCATATAACTAATTCCATCCTTGGATCTAATGAAAGTGACTATGCACTTGACTCAGCTCCCACATGAGCTAATTTAACCAAGAACCTGTGAAGAAGTCTTTGGAGCCGTTTAGTTCTTTATTTTTAAACATGTCTTTATCTGTTTCCTTCGATCGAATAAGGTGCTGAGAATGTTAGCCAGTCCGAGTCATGCATGTTTACGTTATGAGTCTTTCTATTTAAGCTAATGTTGATCTTTAATCGATGTATGCATTTATTCTAATCAAGCTTTCAGTAATATCAAATAGTGTGTTTTGTTAATCTATTTTTGTGTTTGCTATAATCTCGTGTGAGTAATCATAAGCTTTCTTATCAAGTGGTCAAAATCTCCTCTTCAGAGTCAGACTAGCTAGCAACGTTCCTACTGCCCCTACCCAATCCAAGTGTTTAAAGGATGATACGATCGCTAGAGTATCCAAATGAAGACGATCCTCAAATCCAGAGACTTATGGGAACTTGTTGATGTGTTTGGATTTATTCATGAACTAGTGGTTGTACACTTGTACCCGCGCTACCAGCGGGATAACGCAAAGCACATTGAAAATGAAACAACATAACTAAATAAAATAACAAAAGGAAATTAAAAAAATAAAAATAGAAAGAGGGAATAACAAAAGGAAATTTAAAATTTTAAAATAGAATCAGGGAACAAAAGAAATGAGAAAGAAAATAATAAAAACCATATGATGAGACACGTGGAGCCGCCCAAAATGACCAACCAAGATTTAGTACTGCAGACGCAATTCAAAATGTATAGTTATAGAATTTATGTTAGTTTTGATAATATAAATTCAATGAAAGCTTTTAAATCAACTACAAAATATTTTCTGACTAAACTCTATTATTTTACAACTTTAATTAGAAAGTATTTATTTTGAAAATTTAAACTATTTATTATTTTTCACAAAACTAATTAATAGTTTATATTTAATATGATAAATATAAATTATTAATACTATAAATTACCAACCAAGATTATTATCATTTTATATTTATTACACAACTTAGTCCATATATATTATTATAAGGACTTAAACTTTACATACAAATTATTCCCTATGTTACATACGATCTTCCATTTAACTGAAGTTATATTTTCTCGTCGCCTTCTTTATCTATAAATTTAAAAACCCCAAATTTAGACTTAACATCCTAAGTGCCTTAGATTAGGAACCGTAGACTCTTTTAAGCTTAAACACTTATTTTGGATACTTGAAACTTTAGGTTGAGTCTTTGGGATTCGCCTCACACTCATGAACGCTTAGCAAGTTTACTACTTAGCGAACGTGAGTATATCTTTCCCCCTTTTCATGTTTTACTCTTTTGGGGCTACTCATGTACATTATGTTTAAATGCAAAACTTTCACTAAATGCAATTCTCATGTGTGTTTGCTTTATGTTAGTTTGTGTGTATCTATGACTTGTCAAAATCATTAACCGTTGTGGTCTAACGTAACAATGAATAGTACTATGGTAGATCCCCCTCGTTGTTTTCTGTTGAGAAAACCTTGGTCATTATTATGTGAGTCGTTATACTCAAAATGATTTTTGTATTCTATATTCTATATTCTCATAGGGTTGATTTGAACGGGTACAACTTATTACATAATTACAAATGGTACGGCACATGAATTGCGAATCACCTTTTTGGGTCTATTGTATGTATTAAACAGATGTACTCACCAATATATTATATATGTTAATAAATACTAGTTTCGTACATGTTTTAGGTGAAGTTTGATTATCATAATCGTCACGCTTAGGGTTGGACTTAGTGCCTAATCAAATAAAACTTGAATTTTGTTATGTTATGTATTTCGATTTGAGACAATTTGTATTTGGTTTTATTTGAGTTAATGTAATGGAAGATGTTTTGCTTTAATATACTTTACACTTTTAGTCCACGAGCTATTGAACAATCGTCACTTACGTGACACCTAGATGATTCTGCCATCGTTTGGGGTGTTACACTTTTCGGCTCCTAACTTCGCTATTTTAACACAAACAACTTGTCATTCTTCATTCACGAACAAGTACATAATTCCGGGTGAAACCTAACACAAAAATATTAAAACAATCAAAATAAACTATTTAAATGTGATCCTTTCGGCATCACATCAGCAGCAGCTTGCAATCACAATGATGATGTATATGTATCAAAAATGTAAATGAATTTGCAAATGTAGTTGTAAATTTAATATAATTGTAATTGTAACTGTGTCCAACTGTTAAGTAGGTTTAACGACCTTTAAGAGTCGTTGAGCAGGTTTTTGGAACCTTTACCGACTGTTGAGCAGGTACTTCAACCTCTACTCGTTGTTGAGTAGGTAGATGTATGTGAATGTATTTGTAATTATATACTATTAACATACCAACTGATTTGAACAGTAAATTATTATTATTATATTATATACTATTAAGTTAAATAGTATTGGTTTTAAGGTTGATAACAACAATTGTGCTGGTACAGATGGTTGAAACGTTGTTGTGGGTGTGGTGTGACCCGGGTTCGAGTAGTGTAAGGAACCTTTTTTTTTCTTATTTTTTCCAGTGACCAAATCTTATTTCGCCTAAACACGTGTTGTTTTTGGGATGCTACACTTGTTTTCTGCTTTCATTCCAGTTTAAGACACGCGTCCCACAAAACTATCCATATCCTTTTTCTTCTTCCATATCTTATTCGATACTCTAATCCCTACACAAATCGGCGATGATGACGATGGTGAAACGGCCAAAGTCAGACGACGAACAGAGCATTGCATCAAGGTTTTTCTCAAGAATTGTGAGGTGACATTTTTTTTGGTTATTTCCGTTTCTTTGTTGCATTTAAACCTAGGTATCATCGGATTCTTCTCTTCTCCACTGTACCCTCTGTTACGTTTTGCTCGACCAATTTCTTTCGTTGGATTCTTTTGCGCCACCTCTGATGATTCTGGTTTTGTGTTTATGTTTGTTGATGTTGGTACTGTGACATCTCTGTGCCTCTGCACTTTTTTGGGTGTTGCACACCAGTTGTTCGATAAAATGTTTTGTAGGATTTTTTTCTTCTGAGTTTTTTCACTGATGTATGTTGTTTTTTTGTCTCATCGGTTGTAAGATTACATGCATGTTTTCATTTGGTTATTGTTATTATAATTTCTTATTTGATTTCTATTATCCAATTGTGATGTTGTTTGGTTATTGCTATATACTAGAGTTGCTTTGTGAGAACTGCTTATAGTCTTTTTTTTTCCTTTGTTTGTGATTAGGCATGAGCTCTAAAAAAATTATTTGGGAGAGTTGTCTTTATTTGATTTTGATTTAGCGTCCTGAGCAAATGTATAATGCATTTTGTTGGCTATAAATTCCATGAATACTTTTGGGTTTTTTTTACGCTATTTTGAACTAACCCAACAGCGCTATGTTACGGGAACGATTAGGCTTCCTCAGTTCAAAAACAATCTTTAAATTCAGAGTGGTAGGCGGACTCGATTTTAGGTTAAGTCGGTTCATTAGCAATCGATTTCAGGCGAGCACCACCTTGGTTGACAACCTCCCAGGTATCCTTGTAATCTTTTTTTTTTTTCTTATTTGTGTGTGCAGATGGCAGAGGACAAGTGAAAATAAGTTACTTTGATGTTGAATGGACTTGATATATAGGATAGAAAGGGGCCATTGAATTTTGATTAAAATTCACAGATTTAAAAACTTTGAGAGTCAAAAAGCATTGTCATAAATGGCTTCCAATTTTGAGAGTCAAGAACATTGTTGGTGCAGTTTTAAATGTCTGACATTGTTGGTTCTATTAATGATGAAAATAACCAACTTGATTTCAACAACACGCTATCAAAGAAAATGTGTTTGTAATTTTGTTTGACTATTTTGGTGGTTCTGGTGAATGTCTCGAAATTTATTAGAGAGAGAGAGATAGAAGGGGGAAAGGAGAGAGAGGGCTCTTATGTGTTGCCTTCCGTCTAGAAGGATACGAAAACCTTTGTAACAGTTAGGCTAGGTTGGATTTTGTCTGTTCATTAGCGGTTTTCTTATTTCTTTGTTTCTGAAGTCGTGGTTTGTATTTGCGCCATTAATGTTTTTTCCTTTTATGTAGGTGGTTGTTTTGATATGTATTTGCTCCTTTTGTGGCTGGTGTTGGATTCTATAGTACATAGTCGCCGCAAATGAGAGGTATTAGTTTTTTGCTGTTAGTGTTATCCTTCCTTCAATTGTTGTAATGGCTGCTTCCATGGTCAGAAAAGGGTACTGAAGATTGGCAAAGAAAACAGCAGGTATGTAATACGTTCATACTCAAGTGTTAGGTTCATTTAATACGTTCAAAATTAGAAGGAAACATAAACTTTAAAACATAGTACGGAAAATGAACACGGAAACTACCCAAGGTTTGAAAATATAACCTGTTCTAGCAATTCATGTAAGACTACAACATAAAAAGCAATGCCAAATTGATGAACATTATATAATCATACCTTTATTCCATTCCAAGGATCAGCTTACATGAGCTTCTCAAACAGTCAAAGTTAAAATGGCTGAGTTCACTGGTCATAAGGACTAAACAATTTATAAAATGTCTATGGCTTTACTAAGATGTTTTTGCTACTACTTGTGACTTGTGTTTGATGTTTGATTTGCATATTATGATTGCAGATCCAAGCCAGATCAATTCCTCCTCTTTTGGAAGGAAGAGATGTTCTTGGAGCTGCAAGAACAGGTTCTGGTAAAACTCTAGCTTTTCTTGTACCGGCAGTCAAGCTGTTATACCATGCTCTCTTTGCTCCTCGAAACGGGACTGGGGTTGTTGTCATTTGCCCAACAAGGGAGCTTGAAATACAGGTACACCATGTTCTTGAATAGGCATTTATTGGTATTTAGTTTTAGGAAATCATTTGTAATAACATCAAAAACATTGGAGCAGTTGGTTAGTGTGTTGTGGGTTAATGGGTTGGAGTTTGAATCTGCCTCTAGGGTAAATATGGTTTTTTTTTTTTTTTTTTTTTTTGCTGCCTGCCACATGCCTAACAAAGGTTTTCTGCTTTTGTTTTTTTAAGTTTTCAGCCAAGGTAGAGTGGGTTACATGTGTCAAATGGAGGCTGAGTACATGTGTCTATGTGACACAGCAACAGCCTATGTATATAAAGGCATCATTTTTCAGTTTTTTTTCCGAGTTGGTCGTAATGGGCTTTGACTGTGGAATTGTGGGGTTTGTAATTTGGTGGAGAGTTTTGGGATGGGGTTGCGTAGTGTTGGTGAGGAAGGAGAAGGTGGCTCAAGAGGAGGTGGAGAAGCGGAAACGGTTGTGTTGGTGGAGGAGAACCACCCTAGCACCTAGACTTGAAACATAGAAGGTAGGGTAGACCAGCAGCGACGATGGTGAAAGAGTGGGTTAACTGGATCTACAGTTCGTAGAGAGAGGAAAGACGATGTAATGACCGGAAAATGGTGGCGGTGGTTTGGGTCGGTGGAGCTTAGGAGGCAATCATGTTGAGTGGTGGAGATAATACTCATGGTGAGGATGATGCTTTTTCTTCTGGCCAAAATTTGGTTTCAGAACCACAAAAACGGTAGTTCTGTCCTCCAAAAATATTTGTTTCAATATTTGTTTCAATATTTTAAATAGGACGGTACTTTAGAATATAGAAAAATTTTAGATAGTAAATTTTCATATTCAAAATCAGAATTTTACGCTTCAACGTGAGTTTTGTTTGAAAATGATGGATCAGTTTTCGGATCCTGCTGTGCAGGAAGAATGGGGGCAGCTTTGCAGCACTTGCTGCAGTTTCTTTGTCCAGGACGCACAATAGATGGATTTGGCTTGGCGATAAAGACGGCGCCTTTTCAGTCAACTCGGTTAAACAGTCACTGGCAAATGCAGATTGTATTCAACCGCATTCCAGTTTTAAATGGCTTTGTTGAGTCCCTTTGAACTGTAACATCCTTGCTTGGAGAACGGATTTGGACATAATTCCTTCGGTTAAAGCTCTTGCTCACCGTGGAGTTGTTATAGACAATGATGTGTGTTTGATTTGTAGTTCTGACATGGAATCCTCAGAACACTTATTCACATTGTGTTGGTCTGCCTTGGAGATTTGGTGTACGATTGAGAAATGGTGTCGACTAGACCCAATTTTTGCTACTTTTAAAGTATGTTAGTTTTTGACTTGGAAGGGTTGGTATGATTACTACCCTGCTCTTGCAAACTAAAGCCACTTTTTGCCTTAGATGGGGCAAAGAACATGCCATGTCCCAATGCTACAGTTTGGGTGTGCCATTTGTGTTGAAATATCCGCTCCCTATTAGACTTTTGCATTGGGATAATGCTTTCCTAATATCACTTTATGATTACTGATCTATAAGGATAATCGTATGAAGAACTTATAGTATGATTCATGTTTTGATATTATAAGTTACTTATAGACAGATTACAGATCCAATGCACTTAATATATAAAATGATTGACGTCGTTATACAGAAAAAACAAACTAATTTGAAAGATATTTCCGTAGCCTGCAAGTTACAAAACCGCAATTTCGCCACAATGCATCAATGTCTGTGATGATACCAATTCGATTCTGTATCCTAATAAAACACTTTGATGTGCTTTAAAGTTAGGAAATTATTGGCATACCATTGGACTTAAGCCAACACACCTGTAGGCCTGAATGTTGTTATATGAAACCCACATCATTTGATAGTTTACAAAGCTTAAGATAAAACATCTATGCGGCCACTTAAGCTTTTCTCACTGAAGTCTTATGCGGCCTTTTCAGGTTTCTGTGTAGGCTTTAAAATTTAACATTTCTTCATACAACATAAACGGTCGTTTTAAAATATAAAGAAATCCTTATGTGGCCGTTTCAAGACCCTTTTTAAACTGCATCAAAACTAAGATTTCGATCCTAAGTAAGTTGTGCCTGCGCCTCAAACAACATATTATGCGACTGCAGCTTTAACTTATCTCCGTAAAAACTGAATTCTATCTTCTATACGATAAATCTCCTACAAAGAAAACCGAATACCAGCCATTAAAACAATCGCGCAGCGCGCGATTTACAAACCCCCTAGTTGTATTAAAATGTAAATGTACATGTAAAGGTAATTTTAATTGTAAATGCTCATTGGTAAGTGTTTATGGGCAATCAGGATGGAAATCATGTTTAATTTTATACAAATGAGAAGTCATGTCTTGAAAAATATAAGTAATGAGTATCATACTTTTAGGAGTGTAGAAAATGAGAACATTAATAACTAATATCAATTTTATAAAAATGAAAAAAAATATTTGTATAATTTATAAGAGATTGATGAGTAACAAATAATCATGGTAATGAAAAATGAAATTTTAGTTGATTAAAAAAACAAGTTTGTGGAAAAACTGAATATAGATAATATATAATTTTGGTTTAAAAAAATCAAAGTTTGTGGAAAGTCTTGGTTATGAAAATATGACTAGTAAATAGTAGTTTATGAAAAATATAAAAATTCATGGTTTTAGGATGTAGTTGTCAATTAATAAAGTTTATGAAGAATAATCATAAGATCATAGAAATAGATAAACTGAAAAGAAACATGAATCACAATGAGATAAAACGCAAAGATTGTAATCATTTATTCCTTAATAAAAGGAATAAACGAAAACCTAGACTTAGGTTATGTGTAGTGGTCCTCGTTATCCGGCGTTTTACCCCTATAGCGCCCGGGAACACCGCCCCCGGGGCGCTATAGGGCGTTTTCCTTGACACCCGCCATGGCCACAACGGCGTTTTGCTGCACTTCTTTATTGTTATTATTATTATTATTATTATTATTATTATTATTATTATTATTATTATTATTATTATTATTATTATTATTAGGGTTTGGGAATTGGGGGTAAAAGGTTGAAGAAGAAGAAGAAGAGGGTTGGAGGGTTGGAGAAGAAGAAGAGAGTTGGAGTGTTGGAGGGTTGGAGGGTTGGAGAAGAAGAAGAGGGTTGGAGGGTTGGAGTGTTGGAGAAGAAGAAGAGGGTTGGAGGGTTGGAGTGTTGTGTTGGAGAAGATGATGTATTATTATTATTATTATTATTATTATTATTATTATTATTATTATTATTATTATTTTGTTATTAAAAAGCAATGATTACCCAATCATTTATAACCCCCTCATAACCCCCTTCCCACTACACCCTCTTTTTCCATAACCCCCCTTTTATTACTTTTTAATATTTTAATACCATAACCCCCACATAACCCCCCACCACTACACATAATCTTATCAAAGTGATTATGTCCTTATAATGCTTGGGAAGACGTGCTTTAGTCTATATGTGAACACTCACTCCAGAAATTCCTAGAGAAGGATAACTGATTAACTGGTCCATAAGATGATTTGGATTTATACGTAAGAAGAAAAAGAATAAAATCATGAAAACTGTGAAGGGTAAAAGCATCACTGACAAAAAGAAGAAACGTGGGGGCGCTATGCTTCCAAAAATTGAATGGCGTTATATCTATAACGCTGAGCAACAATTGTGACAACCAATCAATGTTTGCCACGTCATTGAGTCCAACGGTATTATTTTGAAACGGTCAAATGTTTTTTTTTAAAACCAACGGTCAAATATTAATTATATATATATATATATATATATATATATATATATATATACACCACAACACAAAACATAAACACAACAAATCACAAACCATATACATAAAACACTATACATTCAATCAAAACACACCAATATTTTAAAAAATGGGGTCCCCCGCATCATCATCCGTTGCCAGAGAATATTACAAAGAATTTCTAGGCGATGAAGGTGAGTCGACAGACGAAGAGTTGGAGCAAGATGCGGTTACGAGTGCGCTTTCGCTTGCGTCGAGATATATGGAACAAACTAGTGCGCCTACACGTCCAAAACTGTCTAGACAGTATTACAAATGAGATCGTGAATCGGCAAATGCTCGATTGATGAAGGATTACTTTGATAAAAACCCGACTTACCCCGACCCAAAGACGTTTAGGCGTCGTTTCCGGATGAGCAAACGTTTATTTCTACGTATTACCGGAGAGTTGGAAAACACGTTTCCTTATTTTCAACAAAAATCAGATGCTAGGGGGTGATGGGATTTACCGCTGTTTAAAAGTGTACCTCGGCACTGCGTATACTCGCAAACGGTAACACGACGAATATCAACGACGAATATTTAAAAATGGCCGAAAAAACAACATGCGATTCTTTGAAGTATTTTTGCCAAGGTACATCACTTTTTTTTTTAAAATAAATTCATTTTCCTTTTTTATATCTAATCTAACATACACACACACACACATATATATATATATACACACACATTCGTATTTCTTTTTTTAGGAATAGTACAGTTTTACGGAGCCCGTTATCTTAGAAGGCCCACTTGGTACGACTTACAAAAAATTTACGAGGTGCATACGAATGAACATGGGTTACCAGGAATGATTGGTAGCATCGATTGTCTTCACTGGCCGTGGTATAATTGCCCAACCGCTTGGCGAGGTTAACACACACGTGGTGACCAAAAAGGACCATCGGTTATTCTTCAAGCGGTGGCTTCAGTCGATCTTTGGGTTTGGTCGGCCTATTTTGGTGTTTCGGGTTCATGCAACGACTTAAACGTTTTTGAGCAGTCGCCTGTTGTTGAGGATTTCATTTCTGACAGAGCAGCAAAGGCGTGTTTTTATGCTAATGGAAACTACTATCCCCACGGATACTATTTGGCTGACGGAATATATCCGAAGTATTCCATTATCATGAAGACGTTCAGTAACCACTAGTCCACTACGATGAAAAAAGGACACACTTTAAGAAAGTTCAAGAGGCCGCGCGAAAGGATATAGAGAGATGCTTTGGGGTTCTTCAACAGCGTTGGCATTGCATACGAAATCCTTGCGTGCATGGACCAAAGACAAGATGCGAGATGCTATGTATGCATGTATAATCATGCATAATATGATATTAGAAGATGAAGGTAAAGCGATATGTCAAAATTATGTACCGGAAGCCGTTTAGGATCTACCGCAAGCGATAATGGAACAAAGAATACTCAACGCAAATGAACTTCGTGACCGTGATGTACATGACGCGTTAGCGGCGGATATGGTCCAACATGCTTGGTCGGTTCGGTATATTCCAAACGAAGGTGAAAGCGAAGAGGACGAAGATGAAGAAGAAGATGAAGACGAGTATGATGAAAGCGAAGATGAAAATTAATATTATTTGTGTGTTTTTAATATTATTTGTAATTTTTTTAATATTATTTGTGTTTTCTTTTAATTATTTTGACTTAATTAATTAAAAAAATAATAAAATAAAAAACCAATTAGAAACAGGGGCCTTATCTTTTTCTCACTACCACTACACCCCATTTTCACTTAAAGCCCCATGCTGACTCAGCTGTCACGTGGACCAATCAGAAACAGAGACATTATCTTTTTCCCTTCATCACTACACATGGTCTTACGATTAATTACGTTGCCTTGTATAGAGAAATGTTTGTTAGGATTGATCATTATTTAAACCCTGTACACTCTTGTAAAGATCATCAATTGAGAAACACATTTGAATATTTACAATTAATAGATTTAATGTTTAATGGATTCATGGGGATTGAGCCGTAGAAAACTCGATATGTCTTGAGCTCATATTCTGTGTGTAATCTAGTCAGAAGATCCAATTGAACAAGGTCAATATTGATGAGCTTGAATAAGTTGATAAAGTATAACCCCATGCCTAGTATAAGCTTGCGAAAGTTGCATTATTGTGGGGTCAGTGGGCTAACTGGATTTTGAATTTATTGTGGTTGGCTGGCTACTAAGTTAATAAAAGATGTAGGTATGACTATGAGCCATTTTAAAAAAAAATCAATATTGGGCCACTACTTAGAAAGTGTGTAGCGTTGCAACTTTCATATTGTTAAGAGCATCTGTAACGAGGTTTGTCGAGCATGACAGTGTGACAAACATCGTTGATTTCCTAAGCAAACGTTCGTGTGCAAGGACATGCATAAACGTTCGTGTGTAAGTATTTTAAACTTGATGATTTGGGTGTAGCTCCTCCTTTGGCTATTAAAAAAGTGGTAGGTAATGGTCAAGCTACGAGATTTTGGAGAGAATGTTGAGTACAAGAGCTCCTTTGACCGAAAATTTTCCTCGGTTGTATACGTTGGAGTTGAATAAAGAGTGTTTGGTTAGTCTACGGGTTGTTGGTCTTTCATGGAACCAGGGAGACCGGTTTGGGGTTGTTGGTCTTTCAAATCAAACTTTCATTAATCAAATATAGTTTTTGTTTATATCTTTTGAGTTAATTGAAATATAAGGTGATTTTAGTTGTTGAGTCGAGTTCAAATTTTGCCTACACTGTCTAGTCGATCTTGAGCCCTATACTCTAATCGACAATAGTGATCTCTTATCCCCAGTGTCGTCGTTGTCTTAAATTTGGGTACAATGACTCATACTTGAGCATAAAAAGACTTATGTTATAATAATTTTTTTTGCTTACTAAATATTTTTTTATATAACTAAGGTCATTAAAACCAACAAATTTTACAAGTGGACGGCGGATAAACGGACTACAAGTTTTATAATATGTATTACAAGTTGGAAGTTAAGACTCCGTATATACTTGAAATGAGTTTAGTTATATAAATATAGTTTGTATACATACATTTCTTAAGCTATTTACATTCAATCATGGTGTTACTACAACGTTTATGCACTTCCAAGTGTTTGGTAGGCTAGCACTAATTGTCTTCTAAGTAGGCCATCTACTAGGAGGAAAACTAAACGGACTAAAGTTATTGGGTTTTAATGTTGATAGGGCGGTTAGTAATGCCAATTTACTAACCAGTTGAAAATTGAACCTCATATGTAAAGTTTATTATTATTGTTCCATGAAAGATCCAGCAATAATACCAAAGAAAACTCAACCCTTATTGATAGACACATACATCGATATTTATTAAGAGTTATATAAATAGATAGTCTATGGTTTGATATGAGTCACACATTGGGATCAAAGTAAAAAGTTGCATGTTTAAATTATGTATTTATGTTTGTTCATTTTGAGTTGAGTCGAAGTCAAATGTATTTAGAAGTACAATTGGTGTGCATTCGTATATGATGGGTTATCGAGTCCACATGGGCATCTTGGGTTAATTATATTAGTAGCGGTATTTTGAAAACCGGACCAGCCGGTTGGACTGCAAACTGGGGGGTTTGGTCGGTCCGGTTATACTATCAGACCCATTTTGAGCTGAACCGGTCAATTGGACTAGAAAACCGGGGGGGGGGGGGGTGTTACATCCGGTTCGACCGGTCGAACCAGTTTGACTAGTGGATCGGTAAGGAGAGACTTGTTCCACGTCTTGTCTGGTCCTGAATACATTAGTAGAATAGTAATGTTACACATAATGCTTTTAGCAAAAGCGTTGTTGGTTTAAGGATGTTGTGATACTAACACTATGGTAAAGTGATTGAGAAACCATGTTATGACTTCAATGATAGTGTATACACTATACATGCATAATTGTAACATATGATAAAAATGTAAACATAATGGTTAATGTCACTTAAAGGTTTACTCATGTGTTCATATATAAGGCCATATACAATCCAACCAAATCGAGACAAGACTGAACAACAATTCATATAATCCTCGCGAGTCACGATCGATACAACATATCAACCGTGGACCATAACCTTAACTTATCAAGTGACTAATTTTGTATTTAGTTGCAATCTTATATACTTCTAAGAGCATTTTTTTAAACCGAAAACATATGTAAAAAATAGATTAACATATAACCTCCTTTAGATTTCTTACAAAGAATTATATAAAAAGGCAAACAAATGGCTAAACTATGCCATGCCAGTTTAAGCCGAGTGCGGCTCATTGGTTTTGCCGGTTAGCATTGATCTGTGCACAACACTAGAACTCTGGTATTATATAGTGGATTGGATACTCCAGTTGGGAGAAATAAACACTTGATACTAATAACGAGCTCAATTAATAAAAACATTGTACTAACCATAACTAAGTTTTTGGTGTACATGACATGATTTGAGGTAATAAACATGTCTTGCTTTATTCATATTATCGTTTCACTTTTTTTTCCCCCTATTTATGTCTAGTAACTACTGTTAACTTTGTTTAGTTATATGATCATAACTACTTTACTATCAAGTGTGGTTATCAAGAAGTGAATTTGGCTAATGGGAGGTAGGTTAGCTAATCAAGACTTAGTGTTCAATTGTATAGATAATAGAAGATTGTAGTTACTTGATGAGTTATACATGTATGTTAATAAATATAGGTGCAACTATTATTTTAGTAATTGGGACATGAATAACTTGTAAAGTAAATGGGTAAAAAATGACCTTTTGCTTTTCACTTATCCTTGTTAGTTGTCTTGGTGGCAAGCCTTGGGCTTATAATATGTTCATTTCCTCTATATACAAATCCAACCAGTTTTGTGTGGATCTTTAATGGTCAATTAAGTTCTATGCTCCTTATTATTATTATTATTATTATTATTATTATTATTATTATTATTATTATTATTATTATTATTATTATTTTAATGTGTGAATTAAATTAACACATAATCGCGAAAAATTACATCAAGATAGCGGACAGTTATAGGTGTGGTGTATATATAACAAGTGGAGAGTTTAAAGCTGATATTTTCGGTAGACGGTTTTTGTTTATGGAGCTTAAACACGCCAGATTGACCGCAATACGACAATTCAAAACAGTCGCTAGCCTTGTTGCCGTGATAGGGGAATTATGTGAGAGTAAGTCTTTGAGTGTGAGAAAAAGATAGTAGCAACATTAGTAAGAGTGAAATAATACATTCTAAAAACCACTTAATTTTTTTTAAGAAAATGATAACAACCGAAGCAAAACAAACATAAAACCACTAAGAGCATCAACAATGCACCGAAGTTTAACAGACTATAACTTTAGATTGTCAGAAATCCTGACAAACCCAAACCTCCCAGACTTGAACTTTCTCTCACTTCTTCCTTTCTCCATGAGCAATCCATGAAGGACTTCCACCTCATGAACGTCAACTTAAGCACCAACTAGATGGCATACGAGTCCGCAAACCTCAGCTACATATAAACTAATGCCTTGCTTCTCCATTCATGACCGAATTTAAAAACAAACCAACATTCCTCGTGGAATCCTAACATATATAATATATTACAGCTTTCCAAATGAAACAATAAAAGGTGACAAAACTATAAAAATTGTTAACAGCATCTTGCAGGTAAAGAAGATTCTCATCATATCCTTTTGCTTTTAAATAATTAAAGCCACTTAAAGATAGAGAATAATTGTAACATATAAATTCAGTTTCTTTTTTCAGACATTGATTGATAACATAACAGAATTTCCAAACACACATAACATTCATAAAAAAAATCCTCAAATTTCACAAATTCTTCTTGTATTTATTCCAAATGTTCAGTTAAAGATACTATTATTATTATTTTTTTAACATAAACTTTCATTAACACCGGCTAGCCCTCAAAAAACGAGAGCCGCCAACTTATACACACATATACAATGGATAAATGGTCCAATCCTTCCAAATAATATTTCTAAATTTCGATTTATATTTCAACCACAAAAAAGTCTTGGACTTCACCTCCGCCACAACGTCCGAAACCTTTTTTCTTTATTATTAAAAACCTTCTCGTTTCGAGTGTTCCAAATAACCCAAGCCGTGGTCATGACTATGCCTCTAATTATCTTTTTTCTCCGCTTCCCAGAATGAACATTGGATAATAATAATAATAATAATAATAAGTAGACTACATAGTATGTATGTATGTTAATAAGACTAGCCGTTGTGGCAAGTGAGCGGCCGGCGTGAGAAGAGTTCACGAGGCACGTGGCTCGTGAACACGGCAACGGCCTCACGCGAGAGGAAGCGCAAGGGAGGCGGGGTGACCAGGCTCACAGCTGCTAGTGTGGGAGGGAGATGAGAGCAACGGCTCCTTTTAGAGGGTAACTCACCTGCTCATGGCTGCTAGTTCACTTGGCTCACAACAGGGCCATGTGAGCAAGCAACTTCCTTTATCCTGTGTCACCTCAGCGTCGCAGTTGGCGCAACACGAGAGGCTAACCGGTGCTCAATTCTAAATGTCTAATAATCAGAGCTAAAATATACCAAACAGAAAAAAACACACAAACAGACACCGATCTTTCTCTCACTACAATTTCTTCTCTCTCTAAACTTCACCCACCAAATCACTCCCTCTTTATTCTACGCTTCACAATTCTATGTTTCCATCATGTTTCTTCACTCAAATTAAGTGTCTTTACACTTCTTGATCCGTTTTTCAGGTAAAAATTCAATCTTTTTTTGTATTCATTCAAATTTCGCTATAAAGATTCCTTTAATCATGTAAAAATTTAATCTTTATGTTGTTTCAATCATGGGTTTTCTTTGAATTGGTTGAATAATATTAATTTGTTACAATCTTGGTTGATTACATATGTGTTTTGACTTTTGATGGTTGAATTGTATGATTATGTCTAATTGTGTTACAATTTTGTGTTTTGTAAGTGCATTGGTGGAATATTAATATATTATTATTAAATAACCCTAAGGTTTGATCTTACATGAATATTCCAAGAAATTGTAATAATTGAAATATGTGACATATGTTTATTGGTTTTTGTGTAGGGTTTGTTGTGAGGATGAAATTGAGATCAAATAGGGTTTTCAATAGGGGAAAGCCCAAAGTTAATAATAATAATAATAATAATAATAATTCATGTATGAAGATTCAAGCTTTTTCGGAAAGGAGGTTATCGTTGCGGTCGAGTAAAGCGAATTGTGATAAGAGGGGAATAAGTGGAGGTGAGATTGGGTCATGTGTTGATGATTGTGAGGAAAATGTTGAAGTGGGTACGAAAGAAGCGGTAATTAGTGATGATAAAGGGTTGTTTTTGGGGTCAGAGGTGTTGGATCCTATTGAAGATTTGGTTGTTTCTTGTCCGAAAGAAGAAAGCGAGGAGGGAGAAGGAAATGAATTAGTGTCTATCGATTTGAGTGAAACGGGTCTCGGTTGCGATGAAGAAATAAAGTCACCACATGTAGACTGTGAAAATGGGGTTAAAAGTTTGGAATCTGAAACATTTGCTGATGACGTAACGATTGTTAATGGTGATGATGATAAGGAAACATCGTTGAATGATGCCGAGAATATTAATCTTTCGGGTGAATGTAAAGAGATAAAGTCATCACATGTAGACTGTGAAAATGGGTCCAAAAGTTTGGAATCTGAAACATTTGTTGATGATACGATGATTGTTGATAGTAATGATAAGGAAACATCATTGGATGATTCCGGGAATCTTACTATTTTGGGTAAATGTAAAGAAACGAAGGAAAAAAGTAGGCGTGGGAGGAAAAAGAAAAATGTTATGGACTTAAAGAGAATTGAAAGTAACCAAGAAAAGATTGATGTTGTTACTGGTGTGAATGGTGATGATAAGGGAACAATATTGAATGATGCCGAGAATCCTAATATTTTGGGTATATGTAAAGAAATGAAGGTAAAAGGTAGGCGTGGGAGGAAAAAGAAAAATGTTATGGACTTAAAGAGAATTGAGAGTGACCAAGAAAAGATTGATGTTGTTTTGGGCGTAAATGGTGACGATGATGAATGTATGCGTATGCCGTTGAAACATAAGAGGGAGAAGAAAAGGAAAAATGTGGAGGCTTTGGATTCTGAATGTAACGGAAGAGTAAAAAGTGAGAAAGTTGAGAAAGATGGTGTTCGGGTTACCGGAAGGGTGTTGCGGTCTAGTGGTGGCTCTGTTGATGGTGAATTTGGAGATGTGGTTCTTGGTTTGAAACGATCAGATGATATACCAAACAAGATGCTAGAACGTCTTGAAAGGCCTAAGGTGGTTACGGAAGGCGAAGACATGAGACCAAAAAAGAAATTGAAGAGGCGTAGAAGAGTTTGTAGACTTCAGGGTACCACTAGTGGTGGTAATTTTACAACGGCTGATGGTGAATTCAGGACGGTAGTTCTTGGTTTAATACGAGCTGATGATATACCACACATGATGCTAAAACGTTGTGTAAGTCATCCTAAGGTGCTCACAGAAGGGGAAAATATGAGACCAAAAAAGAAATTAAAGAAGCGTGGAAGGCCTTGTAAACTTCAGGGTGATATTAAGCCTTTACCCTCGAATGAGGTACCAAGAAAGAAGCTAGAACGTCGTGGCAGACCGCGTAAGGTTTCACACGAAATTCCAGCTGGACCCGTGAAGTCACGTGGAGTGGAACAGAAGTTATACAGTAAAGGTATTGCTTTAAAGAAATTTAAACATCGTCCGAAAATGGCGGTAGGTGAATTTCTAAATGTAGGAAACGAGATTATTGGTGGGAAAGTGTATAGGCGGCAGTTGAAACAGTTAATAAGAGATAAAATATCAAGTATTCTTTTGAAATGCGGATGGACAATCGATTTAAAACAAAGGCAAGAAAAATCATACATGGATGCAGTGTATGTTGAACCTAACGGGAAGAGGTCACACTGGTCAATAACGGGAGCTTATGCGACATTAAAAAGGAAAATCGAAACTGGTAATGCTGATAATAATGAAATGTCTGCATTTACGCCAATACCTGAAGAAGAAATCAGTATGCTTTTTAGACAACGTCGTAAAGAACGTAAGAAGAAAAATAACAAAATCTTGAAGAATGTGAAGAAGGGTAAAAGCGTCACCGACAAAAAGAAGAAACGTGGTAAGAAGTTAAAAGACGGGTCAAAGAGGAAAATGATGTTCAAGCCACGGCTTTTAGCCCGCGGTTCTGAAAACGGGTCGAAACAAGATAATAAGGGCGTGTTGGTTATTAAGAAGCGGAATCTTTTAACATGGATGATTGATTCAGGTGTTATTATGGTGGGAACAAAGGTTCAATACGGGAAGACTAGAAGACAAAAACGGTCTTCTGAGGGTATTATTACTAGTGATGGGATATGTTGCAGTTGTTGTGATGAAACTATGGGAATAACAAAATTTGTCGCTCATTGTGGAGGGAAATTCGGTCAGGTTTTTGATAATTTATATTTGGAATCAGGAGTGTGTCTTAGAAAATGTTTGATGGACTCATGGAGGAAAGAAGAGGAATCGGATGTTAATAGATTTAATGTTGTTGATATTCAAGGAGATGACCCGAATGATGATACGTGTAATATTTGTGGAGATGGGGGGGACTTGATTTGTTGTGATGGCTGCCCTTCGACTTTTCATCAGAGCTGCCTGGATGTCGAAGTAATTATTGTTCCTTTCTTTGAACTTTTTAAATTTTTGACTTGTTAGTCAAAGCTGCATTGCATAACTATATAATGTAGTAGATATAATTACAAAAATATACTATTAAAACTAGCATTTTTATATATATATTTTTAAAATAGAACGATTTAAGACGTAGTGAGCATTGGAATACATGTTGATGACTTTTGACCCGTTTCACCCCTTTGTCCATTTGGCCCACTGCATTTTAAACGAATTTTCTACACTTGACCCGCTTCATCTTGAGCTAATTCTCTACATTTGATTGGTTTCATCTCGAGTTGATTCTCGACAGTTGACCCGTTTTCCTACAAATGGTTGAAATGACCGCCTCTACCTGAGAACACAACAATAGTTAAACATGATAACTTTTTTTTTTCTTTTTTCCAACTGTAGAATACACAAAAATGAGTATTGCACTAAATTGATTCATGTGTTGTAGAATTTCCCTTCGGGGGATTGGAACTGCATATACTGCCTGTGCAAATATTGTGGAGTGGTTTCTATTTCTACCCCTCGAGCTGAAGACTGTCATGAAGAAGTTACCTCACAAATGCTCTCATGTTGTTTGTGTGAGGAAAAATGTACGCAATCTATGTATAATAATTAACTAAAACGTGTCTTTTTTTAATCTCCTTCTTGAATAACGTTATAATTATTTGAATGTTGCTAACAAGCTTTTGAATGTAACAGTCCACCAATTGTGCGTACAAGACGTCGAAGATGTAAATAATGATTCAAATGGACTACCTTTTTGTGGAAGGAAATGTCAGGAGGTATGGTGTTGCGATGCCATAAATTATTTAGTTCTATGTTAGAGTGCTTTATTATGTGATAATGTGTGTTTGGATGTGTTTGGATTTATCCAACCTTAAAACTAGCAATTTGTTTGCATAATACATAAATCTTTTTTTTTTTTTTGTGTGTAGCTCTTTGAGCGACTGCAGACCTATCTCGGGGTGAAACATGAACTTGAAGATGGATTTTCATGGACTTTACTTCAACGTTCTGGTATTGACCAAGATTGTAACGTACTTGACACTCAATTAAGAGTTGAACGCAATTCCAAATTGGCTATTGCATTCTCTGTAATGGATGAATGTTTCGTTCCAATTGTTGACGAGAGAAGTGGGATCAGTATCATCCGTAATGTCGTATATAACTGCAGGTGAGTGTCGAATAACTCTACAGTTTGAATGTTTGATGCAAGGCAGTTGACTTATTTAACCTTTTTTTCAGGTCCAACTTCAGGCGGCTGAATTATGGCGGCTTCTTAACAGCGGTTTTGGAGAAGGATGATGAATTTATCACAGCAGCATCAATACGGTTGAGATATCTTCCTGCTATAGTATGTTAAAACTAAAGACTCTTATCTAAGAATTATATATCATTTCAACATTATTTGTGGCAGGATTCATGGGTATCGGTTAGCAGAAATGCCTTTTATTGGTACTCGACACGTTTATAGACGTCAAGGAATGTGTCGCCGACTTTTGGATGCAATTGAATCCGTATGTCAACTATCTTTATTTTGCTATTTTGTACTCTTGCTTTAATTTCTTTTTGTCTTGTTAAAAGATAGATGTGGCAGCTAACAGGTCAGGTAATGGGTCAAAATGGGTTTGGGACCCAGGCTTAGTATGGGTTGAAAAGGGCCAGCTCGGGTTACTTAATATATATTGTCTAGTATGATTACAGTTATTATAGTATTTCAGTAATAACAAATTTCGTTTAAAATGGTTTATGGAGGTTTTTTGCATTAACAATACATGTTGGGTGACTTCATTACATTTGACCCGTTTACTCGTCAAGGATAAAACATAACTTGAATCTACCTATTCATAAGTAACGGGGTCAAATTTGCCCCCTTTACAGGTTTGATTCACTAATTTAACAATAAAGTATTGGAACTGGCTGCGCAGCTTGTTGCCCGTCTACCTTCTATTGTGATGTAACTTTCGTATTTTGTCTTAATATTATTAATATTATTATTAAAAATAAAAACATATCTGTATTACGTTTTTCCGTATCCTTCTGTCTCAATAGTCAAAATCCTCATGAAATATCTGGCCATTCTAAACGACAAGTGATTACACTCAAAATAGTGACTAACTAATTTTGCTTTGAGTTTACTTTATTTTAAATTCTATAGGTTCAAACACGAAACTCGTACTTTCAATTTTTAATTTTCTTTAAATATTTCAGGCTCTTTCTTCTCTTGGCGTGGAAGAGCTAATAATTCCTGCCATCCCTGCACTTCTGCAAACATGGACGGATGTGTTTGGTTTCATGCCTCTTGAAGATACAAAGAAGCAAGCAATGAAAAGCGTGAGCATGATGGTGTTTCCCGGCATAGAAATGCTTAAAAAACCTCTTCTTAATAATCAGTCAGCTGATCTGAATCATACTCCATCTGCAGGTACCCATGAATATTTCTTCTTTGATTAACGGCTACTAAATGTTTGTTTTGTAATCCTTTCTTCATGGTGGTAGTTTTAGATCCATTTACTTTTAAATGGGTAGATTTGGGTTATGTTTTATTATAATAAATCAAACCCTAGCTCTGGCTCCGGAAGCTATTCGTTTTTTGACCAGGGTCCGGCTGGTTATACATAGTAATGTCTCAACTCGCGGGGGGGGGGGGGGGGGGGGGGGTTGTTTTCAGTAGACTAGGGTTCACAATACAGAAAGGGATGGCGGCGCAGCTTGTTGCCCGTCTGCTCGCTATTTTGATGTAATGTTCGTTGTTATGGAATGAAAGGTGATGCATTATATAATAACTTAAAAAGCATGGTTGGTGGAGGACCATGCTTTTAAGTTTTAACCCTTTAACTTTTATAAAATGACAAATTCACCCCTTAAACTTTCAACTTTACAATAACTAACTTTCTATCTTTAGGGGTGTAAATGACACCTAGCGGCTCGAGATCGGCTCGGGATCGGCTCGGTAAAAAGCTCGAACGAGCCGAGCCTTAACGAGCCCGAGCCCGAGCCTGAAATATGGCTCGTTTAGTTATCGAGCCCGAGCTCGAGCCCTAGATACAAAGCTCGATTGGGCTCGCGAGCCTAATCGAGCCTTAACGAGCTAGAGCCCGAACCCGAGCCCGAGCCTAAGTTACAGTCGAGCCTAAGTTATAGCCTTAACGATTGGGCTCGCGAGCCTAAGTTATAGCCGAGCTTTTGCGAGCTCGAGCCGAGCTTTTGAGCTCGTTTGAGATTCTCAAATCACCTCGAGCCGAGCCGAGCCGAGCTCGAGCTTTGGATTTTGCTAGCGAGCCGAGCTCGAGCTCAAGATTGTAGGCTCGAACCGAGCCGAGCTCGAGCTCGAGCTTCACAAAACCTTAACGAGCCCGAGCCGAGCCCAGTCAGGCTCGGGCTCGGCTCGTTTACACCCCTAGACTATCTTGACAGAAATGACCCCCTACCTTTTAACTTGACAAAGATGCCCTTTTTTACTTTCTAACTTCTTTTTTACTCTGAAACTTTTGACATGTAACCCATTACATCCCCAAACTTCTCAATAAATTATAGGGAATTTTTTCTGAAACCAGCTTGGTTAAATATAAAACGTTTTCATTCTTATTTTTACGTATGATGTCGGTTGGTCTACGATTCCGACATAAATTTTGTTTGGAAACGAGTCGGATCAAATATAAAACGTTGTAATTCGACAGTAAAAATTCGGGTTACCTATGTGTTGTTACAAATTCATCTTTCTATGTAAACGATATAAATTCATGTTTCGAGCTAAGGTTTTTTCGGAAACGAGTCTGGTCGAATACATTTTCATGCTTATTTTTACGTGCGATTTCGATCGGTCAAATTCATCTTTCTATGTAGTTTCGAGCTAAGGTTTTTTCGGAAACGAGTCTGGCCGAATATAATACATTTTCATGCTTATTTTTATGTGTGATTTCGATCGGTCTACGTCTCTGACATAAATTGTGTTCTGAAATGAGTTAGCTCAAATATAAAACGTTTTCATTCGACAGTGTAACTTCGTTTTACCTACGTTTCTGGCATAAATTGTGTTTGGAAACGAGTCCGCTAAAATATAAAAAGGTTTAATTCGAGTTACATACGTCTTTGACTTAAGCTGTGTTCCGAAACGAGACGACTAACGTGTTTTCGTATCGTTAACGCATCACATAACGTGAAACTGTTTAAAGCGCCGCCGCCGCAACGCGCGGCCTACGGCCATAATCTAGTTTATATTGAATTAAACTGAAAAAATGCTACAAAATGTGGATCAAATGGGTCGAAAGTTGACCGTATGCATAAATTGACCCGTTTGGACTTCAACCCCCTTGATCCGTCAAATTTATCACGTCTATCTTTTATATTTGCATCGTTTTGTTACCTATATTAGAAAGGGTAATTACCCATGTATGTAAAAATGAGTCAGTTTTGGTTATATTTTTATTTCTATTGGTTTTATGAATCAAAAATACATTTCAGGCAACTACTTTTTATCGGTTCAACTTTTTTAGAATTTTTTTTTATATAAACATGTTGGAAATATAACATTACCGTAATCAACCCAATTATTAATAAACGGGTCAAATTAGCACCAACATAAATACAAACTTTTAGATACTGAAACCTTGTAATTGGTTCTGGCAGGGGTTGCGAAAGATGTTATTGATCATGAAGAAAACGAAGAAACATTTTATTAACGGATGGTTGTGGCAGCCCCAAGTCAAATGACGAAAATAACCCACAAGTTGAAACCACATCATCAAATGCAACAGATTATAAGCAAACATCTGCTGATACAGCCGGCGTTAAGAAAGATATTATTGATTATAAACAAACGGAAAAAGAAACCGTCCTAATGGATTGTTGCAGCTGTCCGGATCTTGAAAATGACAAGTTAACTATTTCCCATGGCATCAACGGCCTTTGTGACTTAAATCTCCCAATAAAGAATGTTCTTCCATGTGATACAGACGGTCAAACTTCCGTTGACTCAGAGTCGTTTCCAGATTGTGCTATTGAGCCTAGTTCTTTGGAGTCCGTGGTTTGCGGAATCCTGAATCGTCAGAACTGAAGTTAGATGTTGAGGATGATGGTGTTCCTGGGTCAATGTTGAACCATCTCCGACGACTTCTAAATTGGTTCTGAAAAACACATTTGACTTGAATCTGCAGCCTACTGCAGTGGAGACTGATACGCATATCATTAGTGATGATTCTGTCCAGTGTGAATCTCAAGCTTGCATCAAGTCATTCGAGCTCTCTGATTCAAGGTCTCAGGTTGACCAGCGTGCTGGATGTCAAACTGACTCCAAATCCTGTGAAAGTCAACCTCTTGTCATACGTTGACTCCATTTTGCGAACCAAAGGTAATATATATATATATATATCTATGATTATAAACTCTCTTTTGACGGCACATTATAGTTATGTACCGAGATATCTGATTTTGGTATGATTCCTGAGTCCTGACATGTTAAGTGACCTAACATATTTTATGTGTTACTGTCTAAATAATATGGTTGCCTTTCCATGTAAATTACCCAAGGTTGCAGAAGGCGCTAGGTGGGCGGTGAGGTCCAGCCTAGGGACTAGTCGGGACTAGGCGAAAATTAGGCGGAACTAGGCGTTTTGGTATTTTATACGTATTATACATATATATACACACAAATTTAGGTGTTTTTTGAAAATATGTTAAGATATATACACATAATACTAAGAAATACTTAGAAATTTAATAACAAAAAAAATACCACCGTCTAGGAGCTAGGACTTCCTAGGCCTGCCCAGACTCCGCCTAATCCCCATTTTGCCTAATTCATCACCTAGGGTGAAATTCCGATTTCTTCTTCAGCCTAGCGCCTAGGCCGCCTTCTGCAACACTGAAATTACCATTTGTTAATGTGTTTTTACAGTTGATTTCTTATTCGATCCCTTAATTAACTTGCAGGTAGGTTTATGACAGTTAGATTGACTTCACTATTGGATGAAAAGATATAAATGGTTGCATGTTAACAATAATAATAATAATAATAACCAACCACCGCCTTTCATATGCTCTAGACAGGCAGCTTTTTGTAGATTTTTCTTTTGTATATTAGTTTTTATTTATAGTTTTTTCGGTTAAAGTAGCATATGAGTGGCAAAAATGTGTTCCGGATCCGAAATTGTCTTGGAATCCATGATGATGCTAGTATGTAAAAATATAGAGAGGCGGAAGGTCAACCATAAGGATCTTCATCTTAAGGTAAACTGCACGTTGTCCTGTATTCTTACTCGATTTAATGCAACATGTTGGTTGGTTATAAAGTGTATTAATTGGTGTCGTATTCCGTTAACTTGCAGTATGATTTAGGGGATTTTAGCTGGGAGCAACTTGCGAGACCGTTCTTGATGCTGAAAGTTGTGTCTTGTAGATTAGTTTGTTTGAACATCATAAAAAGCTTGTACAAGTTGTTACCCTTTTTTTTCGAAATTTGATTGGTTCTAAAACATTTATGGTATGTAATCTTAGTTCTCTTGATGTTGTTCTTGTGATGTTTGTTCAGTTGTACATAAATCTATGGCTTGTCCATTGCGGTTCATCCAAGACGCCTTTGAACCAGACCAACTCTCTTTTTTCGATAACGGGCTGGACCAATTCCCATAGATTAGAATTTCAATACCGTTATACATTATAATATAAGAAACTGAATCAGTTTTGATATTTAAAAAAATCCCAAACCAGAGTAAGCCTTAATGGTAGAATTCTAACTTGGCTCATTTTCACTGGTTACATAAATCACTTTCTATACTTCTAAAAAAAATATAGGGATGGTAAGAAATACTGAATATGATGAGAAAAAAAATTGCTACAAATATTTTGACATGAGACTGAGTGTGTAAATTAGTTTTAGAGATTTTTTCGGGGTTGGAATGGGTACGAGATTAGAGACTAGATTATACGCGCCCAATTACTTATATATTTAACATATTATATAATTACGTAGTATGTTGTAGTTGTTAGAAACTAGCATTTGACCCCGCGCTTCGCGGCGGGGTCGTAGGTAGATACTGGCGAGAATTTATTTGTCATTTGATATATCAATGAATTAATATTAGACCATTTAGACTTTAATCTAAAAAAAGCAAGCAACTCAGTTGGGTAAACATGTTTAGTGTAGAGTTAAAAGTTAGCTTTAACTTTAATAGGTTGAAAAAAAAGAGAATTAAATTTGTTACGTGGTGTATTTAATGTTTTATATAGACAATGCAAGTTTTAATCTAAATGACGTTGCAGCAGGGACATTGTGAGAGCTCGATCAGTATCGCACACTAAGAAAAAGGATAAAGAAAACCAAAGAAAGAGTCGTACATTAACCAAAATAATATCTACATGTGTTCTGTTCGTTGTTGCTGCATCTCGACTCTGAACACCGAAACATAATGATGCAAAAACACAATAATTTAAATAAATCGTGATCGTACATCTGGTATCAACCGTGTGAAAAAAATTCACACCGAAATACCTATAAAAATAAGCATGTAATTAATTGTGTCATAACACGGAGTTTCTAAACTAAAAATAACCTACAAGTAATAATGTATAATATATAATAAAAAATCTTAAAATAAAATAGAATATGAACCAATACGTAATTAGAAATGTAAATGTTAGATGGTTGGTGTTTTAAATTTGAAATAAACTAAAATAATATATAATAAAATAATAAAGAAAGCTTAAAATAAAAATAAAATAGTGTAAACTTTAGACCAATAGAGAATTACAACTGTATAAAATTGTAAATGTTAGTATTAGGAATGTAAAATTACAAATTAACAGAACAGTTGCAAGTGTAATTGGGTATTTTAATATTTCATGTCACCTGTTGAGGTTAATTTAAGACAAACCTTGGTTTCATGTAATGAACATCCCAACCGTAATATTTTAACCGAGTATAAACCCACAATTTTACAATCAAATACGTCACTTTCATAAAGTTATTGATCCACTAAATGTGCCCCAAGTTCTCTAAAGATGTGCATTATCCAATGTCATAGATTGATCATCAAAGCCAATGAAAACTAGTGAGATTTTCCCGTCCTTCGCGACATGAATTTGATCAGTATCAATTTGGTTTGTTACGATACCAACACTCGTACGCAATCAAAACTGGAATCTTTAGATAATTTTTTTTTACATTTTTAATGTATTTCCACGTTGTTGTAAGAAATATTGAACTATTAAAGTTAGTATAATATAATACAAATAGGCCCAATATTATACATTTATACGGCCCAATAAGTAATAAAAAAGGCCTTTCAGTCCAATTCTTTCATAGGAGGATATATAAACACCCTTACATACCCTCACTAAAACTAGGGTTTATACATTTTAGGCGAACACAGCATATCGGAGCACTAGCCGCCGCCGCCACCGCCGCCACCGCCACCGCCACCACCACCTGCATCTCCGTCAGCAACCATGGTTATTATTATTATTTCACACTCTTCATAATCTCAATCTCTATCTTATTATTATTATTATTAAAAGAAATATATATAATCTGTGTAGTCGCTAGTGGCAAATGAAGAGTTTCAGCACATTCTGCGTGTCCAGAACACCAATGTGGACGGCAAACAAAAAATAATGTTTGCTATGACATCCATCAAGGGTATTGGTCGTCGTTTCGCTAACATCGTCTGCAAAAAAGCTGACGTCGACATGAACAAGAGGTAGTTTCATCAATACATCTTCTGTTGTTAATATCTCATTATGCTTTTATTATTATTATTATTATTAGCTTATATATTTAGTGACTTTTTATGTCTGTTTTAAATTATTATTATTGTTATTATTATTATTATTATTATTACTATTATTATTATTGTTATTATTATTATGTTGCATAAGATTTAATAAATTGCTATGAAGAAACACACTCAATCAAATAGAAGCATTAAGGAGCTGAATTAGGATCAGAGTATCATACTCTTACCACTTCCTATGCTAACCTTTACTCTTTATTATTATTATTATTATGTTACATAAGAAATTAAGAATTAATAAATTGCTATGAAGAAACAAACTCAATCAAATAGAAGCATTAAGTTGCTGAATTAGGATCAGAGTATCATACTCTTTATTTTTAACATAAATAAGTTAAGCTTAAAAATAAACTGATAAGACTTATTCACTTGAATTCTTCCTGCTAATCGGTCATAGTAGGCATTGACTTCATTTAACAAGTTTTACATAACCACACAATCAAACATCGTTAACGTCAAAAATTATTTCATCGAAAAACTCCACACATGGAGTCTTCGAAGGTTTATGTTTCGACATCAACGATGGTGGACTGTTTGGTTATGTAGGAACTTGATGAATGATGTCAATTCCTACTAAGAGTTGGAGTAAGTCTTTATGAGTTTATCTTTAACCGTTGTTTGTTTTAACTTTTAATATTAAAAAAGAGTGTCGGTTAGTAAGAAGAGTTTGTTTCTTAGGGAAAGCTTCTGATTTTGTAGTGTGGTGGTTTGCTGTAATTTAGTATATGTTCTGTTGCCTCATAGCTTCATTAATCCTCTTGTGTTTAGCTGTGTTTTAAAAAGCGCGCCTAGAGCGCGAGGCGCAACTAGGTGCCAGTCGCTGCGTCTCATGTAACACAGGCGGAGGCGCCCGATTTTCCTACGGGGGTTGTTTTTATGCTTAAAATTGTTATACATGTAGCTAAAAAGGTTGTACATTTAAGTTAAATCGTATGTAAATTATATTTGTATCTATATTTTGGGTAAATGATGCTAAAAACCTATAGCATATATAAAAAAATTATAGAGTCGTCTTGTGCCTCGTGTACGAATTTCCCACCGCTTTTGCGCTTTGCTTCTCGGTTTTAGATCTCGTCACTTTCGACTTTTAACAGTTGCATATTGTTGTTTCATCATTTTCATCCTTGCTATCTGGAAAATAACGATGTTTAAGAATAATTTACGTACACTTGCTTTATTAAAAATGTTATTTTTCCCTATCTTCATTTTTGTTTCATTTTTATGATGTATGTGCATGCATAGATTGTTACTTCATGTTTCAGGCTTGTTTGCATAAATAAATGGTTAAGAGTAGGTCTTTGATATTGACAATGTCGTCGTTTAATTTGTGCATGTATTTTAATGTATTTCAATCTGTTTTTTTTCTGAACTTCTAGAGCTGGAGAACTTTCAAGTGCTGAGATTGATAATCTGATGACCATTGTGGCCAATCCTCGCCAATTCAAGATCCCAGATTGGTTTTTGAACAGGAAGAAAGATTACAAGGATGGAAAGTACTCGCAAGTCACATCAAATGCTCTAGACATGAAGTTGAGAGATGATCTTGAACGTTTGAAGAAGATCAGGTTTGTTTTATGCTCATAAATTGGTTGGTATTGGTTTTTGTTTTTAAATGTCACGCGGGTCAATGTCATTAATCTGAAAATTTCGTTGAAAAGGGAATGGGTCAAGCAGGTTGTTAGTCACACAATTACACTTAGATTCACAATAGTTTTGCGATACATTATAGTATTGTATCCTTTGTAGTCATTGCATTAGCTATTGTATAATTTATAAATGTTGTAAGACAGTTGTTTGTAAGCCAACTTAATAGGCTTTTAAACCTGTACCAATCTTGGCAGTTTTTAACCAAATCGACCTGTACTAATCTTGGTCGACTTTTAACCAAACCCGTCACCTAGCGCGCACATCTTGCCATCTCTTGTTCTAGGTTCTAATAGCTTTAGAGCTATTTAAGAAGGGTTATACACAACAAAGAATGATTTTGTACTATACAAACATTTTTAGTTTTGTAAAATAAGACTAGTTTTTATTTTATTTTATTTCCAATGGAAAGTAATTCTTACACAACAAACAATTATTACTTTGACAATAGAATTGTTGGCAATTCATATAATTTACTTGTCTTTTCATCTCAAAAATCTTCTTAAGTATTTTTTAAGTGAAACACCATGTAATGATGTTTTCTATGGGTTTGTTTGCAGGAACCATCGTGGTCTTCGTCATTATTGGGGTCTTAGGGTGCGTGGACAGCACACCAAAACCACCGGTCGTAGGGGAAAGACGGTTGGTGTGTCCAAGAAGAGATAAGTTTTTTCTTCTTCTAGAGAACATGTTTCTTTCAAATTTAGACTCTCTCCTGAATCGTTATCGTTATCAATTGAACGTTGTGGGTTAAGTTTTTATGTCATGGTTATAGCTGTACTTTTCGGTTTTATGTGAGAAGCTGTTTTTTTCGAAGGGGATGTTTGATGAAAAATTTGGCTTATTTTATTATATCTTGTTCTGTTGCCTTATTTTGACTAGAAAGGCCCTGAAAACCTTTAGCGTCTAGATATTCCGAAAACCAAAATACTGGATGTGTGTTTTGGTTTGGCGTTTAAGTGACGGTGTATCATATCATATAGTGCTCTATCGAATTCCCAACTCACGCTAAACTAGATTGCTATTGTGTGTTAAGTTAATAACTGACAAAAACAGTTCGTTGATTTAAACTTATTGCCTGTTGAATAGTGATAGGATATATAAACACTGATAGTCATCTGTTAAAACTTGAATTCATTGATATCATCACCCTGCTGCAGCTCTTGAGTACTGTGGCTTTTTTATGTCTCTGTTGGTTTTAAAAATCATGCCTGAAAGCGCATCCGTTGCTTTCTGTAATTGATGAACATTCTCATATCAGCCTCTTATTTCACTGTAATTGGAATTGATTTCGACCGCTATTGCAGCTGCCTACATTTTTAAAAATGATCATTTCACTTGAATAACTCATAAGTGAGAAAGTTTGAGAATCCGTTATCTTTATCAAACTACTAATTCATTGACACTTATTGCCTTGCTGCAAGCCTGCAACACTAGAATGCTGCTTATGTAACCTAAGATTCTTTCTTCGACTTGCGAAAACCTCTCTTTAGACTTGTTAACAAGGACTGTTGCTTTACTCAATTTATAGCCACAAGGACTAATGCTTTACTTGATTTATAGTCGAGATCCAATTCCTTCAATTTTTTTTACTGAACCCTATTTGCTTTTTGACGGTCAATAAAAATTAATGGAGTCGAAAGCTCTGTCAAAGTCTGTTTATAAAACATGCCTTTTTTCTTTGCCGGCTGCCGATGACTTTTGGTAAACAAACCAAATAGACTGATAGACCTTAGGGAAGATGGATCTCGTATTTTTGGAACAAGAGCGATGGACGCCCTAAATGTTGCAAACGGCCAACAATCCAACATGCAACTACAAACTAGAAAACGATCAACTTTTCTGTTCCCATCAGGCCATCGCTACGCATCAACAGTATGCTCCTAATTTTTCTTTATAAGGTTGTGAATCTGTGCTTCATGCTTAGACTTCTTTTGATCATATCTAAAGTTTCTTGGTTGCTATTAGTCTTTTTTTTAATCAGCTATTCGCATCTATAAAACGTCTCAAATACACGAAAACTTGCCTCTCGCCTTGGCTTTTGGGATTAAGGGTGTTCATAACCTGCTTTCGACAGTTTTTTTTTTTTTTGGTCACACCAACTATCGGCTTTTGACAATGGTAAACAAAAACCAATCTGATGGAAACCAAACCAGACCAGACCATTACCACTGGTTTTGCTTTAGTAGTTAAGTTTGGTTTCAGGCTTGTGTTTATTGGACATATATAATAACAAAAGTCCATAACCAGACCAGATGACCAGATCATTCAAAAGACCGCCTCCCTATATTGTATTGTTAAGATGATCTTATACATCTAAAGTGTCTGGTTTGTATTTATCTGACAAGTTTCGAGTACAAATTGTACACACCAAACCGATGGATACGATTTGAGAACTCCTAAACCTAGACTGAATTTTCTTTAAAGAAACAAATGTGAAACCAAACTGATCATATGACTGGTTTGAACGGTTTCAAGCCAAACGATGAACATGTTTGTTGGATATTTAAACGTCTCACCTAGAACATGGGTGAGATCGAGTGGCATCGCACTTTCCTCGTTATTTCTAACACGACATCCCTATCAATTCAAACATGTAATAAAATAACCCATGCAACTTATGAAATTGTAAGACCCGGTTGAACAATAGGTAAAGTTGGATATAAAGTTTTGTTTGAAAAATGGAACCTAAACCAAGGCACATCACATGATATGTTGGATATAACTATAACCATTGGCTGAGTGGAAGAAGAGCAGAAAACCCAGTTTATCACTAGGAAGATGCGAAAATCCATAAGTCAGAAGAAAACCGTTTGAATCTTGTCTACCGAGCCCGATAGCATGTTGGCCTAGTGGCATCAGGTATTTACCTCCATCAAAGTGTTTTGGACAAGTCTCTACTTGCTACCAGGTGGATTTTAGGAGTAGATTCATCTGCCGTTGAAAAAGAAAAAAAAAGATAGGCAAGCCTTTATTGGCTACATGGACACTAGTCCACACTAAAGAACTCCAATAGACATGTGAAAAGAAGAGAAAACATTGGTTGCATGCGCAATCCTAGGATTCCCATCGATATAAGAAAGACCCACATGACACATTAGGCTATGTGGAGGGGCTTTATGCAATAAAATATTAATAAAGTGAAATGTGAGGAGTTATATAAAAAGAGCGTATAGTAGTAGGGGCTTTATGGAGACTTTATGGTATGATGAGTTTTTTTCTTTATCTAAATATACAAAATTAAAAAAAATAAATACTATTTCATTAAATAAAAAACACATTACATTTAAATTAAAAAGAAATTACAAATACTAAAAAAAGAAAAAAAAATACAAATACTAAAAAAAACATTACAAATGCTCAAAGATTATATTTTTTCTCGCCATGTGATTGAGGAGGAACAAAACCACGATTGAATGGATTCATGGTTGAACAATAGCTAAACAAAATTTTTAGTTTTTATTAAAAAAAATGAGTGTATATAGTGAAGGTTGATGACGTGGATAGCTCAAGCCTAATAAACTGATCATAAAGCAAAGCAACTTAAAAGGTTAAAGGCTAAAAGGGTTCAAAAGTAAAGCAGCTGTCATCAATAACAAAAGGAACTAAATAGTGTCCTATCACGTCATACTTTTTGTGTTGACTCTCCAGCTTAGATCTCGGCCACCACATGTGGAGAGTGCACGCCATTACCCGCAGGTCCAAAGCCTTCCATAGGCAAAATGGGAAAGCCCTTCACTGTAGCTAAGGATCAAGAGTGCTACACTTCCCTTTATAGAATCTTTATTCTATAAAGACTGGCTCTTGGATTAGTAAACACAGACTTTGAGATCATTTCTTCCCTCTAGAAGATCATGCTTCATGCATAATCTTTGCTTCACATATCACATTTCATAATAATAATAAAAATCATAATAACAACATTCTGGTTTGAACAATCTTCAAATCAGAATTCTAAACCATAACCAAAACCAAAAATCCTACCTACGTTCTGCAAACGTGGGGGACCCTACAACCTGCGTTAGGCTAACCGAAACCCTTTTACCCTTGGAGAACTCATAACTATCGTTGAACAACTATTTGTTGTAGCAATAAGTTGGCGCCCATCGTGGGGCTGCGCCGTTAAGTTCTTTTTAAAGATTAGTTGTGTAGCTCTAATTCTCTGAAATGTTCGACGGAAAGTCTCTCGGTAAGGTAAATCAGGTGTCTCACAACAGCAAACACTGGCCGGACCTCTCCGGATAGATCCACTCCTTTCTCTACTCCCGAAGGCACTCCAACGGGGACCACGTTCCCGGAGTTCTCCTCTTTTCTAACACCAACCCCTTCTCGCTTAGGGGTTACATCTCCTCAACTCGGCACTATGCGTACACCGAAACGTGTAGATCTAACGCCCAATGGAGTAGCCAAGAACTTCCTACAACTAAGACATCTTCTCAACAAGCACGTGAGCAACAAAAGATAAAAAGGGTAAGCATAAGGCTGGATTACGATGAACCCGAGCCATCACTGTCACCTGCACCTCCACCTCCTTTCAATAGCTCACGTCCCACAACATCACTTTTCGAAGCCGGTCCTAGTGCCACTAACCTACCTTTTAACCCAGTCCGTACACTTCCAATAGGCCAAGTCCAACAGTTTTCCCCTTGGCTACCTCTCAACCTTTTATGACAAGTGCACCCATAGGGCATGCGATCACACTTGATCAACTCTTGCACTCCCCAGTTACTAGCATTCCTCCCCCGGCTCCTACACCTTGGGAGCGTCATGTTGGAAAAGCAAAAAACAATATTTTAATCCCCCGCAGAGCGCGGGGGGATTCCTTACCCGTCCGCGAGGCTGTGTTATGCGATTCCAGTCCGTTTCTTCTTTTCAGCTACTGATCGCATGAGTTTTTATATCATCTCCTTCCTGTTAAAAACACCTAGACGCTTCTGCACGAAAGACCTCTCTTCTGATCACATTTCGACATCAAAGTTACCCCAAATTTATGAAGATTGAAGCTAGGATTATGAAGATTTCAAGGGATATCACCATTGCCATGTTTGGCTAAGTTTCATCTTCACTTCCGGGTGAAGATTTGTAAGTTTTACGATTCGTTATGTTGTTATTGTGTTTGTAATCAGTAAAGAACAAATGTTGTACTTAATTAGCATTGATATTGGATTGAACTTCGTGTATGTTTATGTGTTCTTGAGCCACGAGGATGAATTCTATAAATTAGATTTTGTTATTGGGTTAGACCTTGTGTATGTTTCTTGTATGCTTAAGCCATAGAGATAAATTCTATCAATTAAGTTTTGCCTCAACATTATCTTTAGACTTGTGAGATAAATTCTATCACTTAAGTTTTGATATTTGACTAGACTCATTATCGATACCATTAATTGGAATATATCATCCTTGCCCCACCACCCAAACCATTTTCGACTAGTACTGTTTCGATCCGAACCGTTTTGACCCGCACTGTTTTAACTCGTATCGTTTTGACCCGCACCGTTTCAATCCAAATCGTTTTAACCCGCATCGTTTTAACTTGTACCGTTTTGACCAGTAACGTTTCGACCCGTATCATTTCCTCTCGTATCGGCCGGAACGGTATAGACCCGAACCGTTTCAACCCATACTATTTCCACTAGAACCACTACCACTCGTACATGCCCGAACCGCTTTGACCATACCTCTTCGACCTGTATAGTTCCGACCTGCATCGTTTCGGGTCGAAATGGTGCGTGTTGAAACGGTATGGGTCGAAACGGTACAGGTTGAAACGGTTCAGGTCAAAGCGGTGTGGGTTGAAATCGTGCGGTTGAAATGGTTCGGTTCGAAACGATACAGGTCGACATGGTGCGGGTCGAAACGTTACGGGTCAAGTATGGGTCGAAACGGTACTGGTTGAGTACGAGTCAAAACGGTGCGGGTTGAGTACGAGTCAAAACCGTACGGGGCGATACAGTTTGGCTTGACACGGAGCGGGTTGAAATGGTGCGGGTCGAAATGGTTCAGGTCGAAGCGGTTCAAATCAAATCGGTTCGAGTCGAAGCGTACCGGTGGAAACGGTTCGCGTCGAAAGGGTGTGGTTGAAACAGTTCAGGTCGAAACGATGTCAACCGATCGTAGATTTCAATAAATTTACTTTAATTCCTTCAATTGTTGGAAGCATTTTGAATTCCTTTACTTATAGGAATGTGTAGTAATTTATACTGAATTCCAATTCCTTTGGGAACCAAACAAATCAAGATTGGAATTGAAATTCCAATTCCAATTCCTTCAAATTCTGTGAACCAAACACCTTAAGGGTTAGAATCTAATTCCAATTCCGTTCAATTACATTCAATTCATATGGACCAAACACACTATGTGAAACCCACCAAGGCAATGTAGTTTTAATTAAAATCTATTATCATTTAACTCTATGTTTTATCTGCTATTCAATCTCCTTTTTTTAAGAATTACGATGATGCAGGTAACCTGTGACTAAATTGTTTTCTTAATTTCTTTTTAAGACGTCGTGGGACTTGCTGGAAGTTCACCCTCTCGGTAGGGCTATAAAACGAACCAAATGAACACGAACGTGGCTTTGTTCGTGTTCGTTTATTAAGGAAATAACGTGTTTACGAACTGCTCATGAACACTTACCGAACGAGATTTCTTGTTCGTGTTTGTTTGTTAAGGAAATAACGTGTTCACGAACTGTTCATGAACAATTACCGAATGAGGTTTTGTTCATGTTCATTTGTCTTTATTATTAAATTTAGTTATCGAAGAATACCGAACACAAAAAAACACCAATGAACGTAAGCAAACACAAACAAGCATTAATGAACAAAACCGAGCACAAAGTAACACATATTAAATTCTGAAAATTTCATCACGAACATTGTCCACCCAAAATATACTAATCTAATTACCAAATGTACAGCTTGACATAATCTTAATCACATAAAATAACAATTATTTAAGGTAGTTAAAGTAGTATTAACATGATACTGTAATATATATTAAATAATCTACAACTAGGAAATTTGAAGAACCCTAATAAACTATGAACACAAACATAAATGAATGCATTACCGAACGTTCATGAACATAAATAAACGAACACGGCCTCTATTCAAGTTTGTTTGTTTAACTAAACGAACATAATTTCTTGTTTGTGTTCGTTCACTTATTAAATTAAACGAACGAACACAAATGAACTTCCCGCCAAGCATTTCACGAACTGCTCGCTGAACGTTTGATTTGTTTACAGCCCTACCCCTCTGTGATACTATGTTTTTCTTCTAGTGATATAATGTAAAAAGTGTTAAAAAGAATCAGAAGTGTTAACCTTAATAAAGCCAAATAACATAGAAACCAATGATAAAGATGAAGCCTTCTATACAAGGGTTTTGGAATATTACTTTAAGGTTGGGAGCAAGGCAATGTCATTGTCATGTCTATATGTAATATTATTTTGCGTGCAGATGAAACATACCTTAGTATTAGAATCACAACCCATGAAGCTTTTCTATATATACAAATGATAAATCATGGACGAGACGTATACATGATCAACCAGTAAGCTAGCTAGTATGTCCACCAAATATCCATTTCCATCACATGTTTCTGTCCACAGCTTTGTTACAGTGAAGCTAAGTGATAAGAGCATGTATGGTTTATGGAAAACACAGATGCTAGGTCTCTTAGAGAGCCATGATATGCTTGGTTTCATCAATGATCCTGTTATGCAGGTTTGTGATCATGATTACAAGCTGTGGAACAGATCTGATACGCTTGTTCATGGTTGGATCCTTGCTACCCTCTCCGAACATACAGCCGTGACAGTCTTGGATCGTCTCAAATCCAAACTTCATCAACAAACGCATTTTACAGCCAAACATATATGGGATCAAGTGCAAAGTATGTATGGTCAACAAGCAGGTCAGTACTATATATATATTCTTGTTACTCGTGTATATACAGTGGCACTGCTAGGACTTCTTTTTTTTTTGGGTCAAATGTTTCCAATTTTATATCCACGAAGTAAATTACATAAGGATTTGGTTCTTTTATCACATAAAATTCACTAATATTCGTAACTAAATTTAATGGCAAACAACTACTTGAAAGAAAACAAAAAGAGGAACTCACATATGTCGTGTGATGTTAGACTTAATATTTGATTTATACCTAAGTTTAGCATGTTAGTTATACTATTGTTATATAACCTAAAGTATGGGTGATTATGGTGGTTATGAACCGAAAAGGTGTGATGGTTACTATGGGGGGACACACCCCTTCACCACCTATAAATAATCACATACATACCCCTTCATTTGTAAAATTGGATGATTCTTTAATAATATAGCAAGTTACTATAAAATCTCTCTAAGAATCCCTCACGTGAAACTGCAACAAAAGGAAGAACAACATAGCATACAGATTATTAAATTTAGAAGGATATATCAATATACACCTCCGCGTGCGGTGCACGCAGATAATGTATATATGTATATGTGTGGGCCCACAGTGGGAAAAAGTAAATTTTCACTAAATTTAAAGTTATTTTACTAGTTTTATGAAAATAATGTTAAAAATGGCTGACAGTTAATCATGCATCATGTGGTGGTGCTGATAGCCAAAAGACAAGGGGGTAAATGTACCAACCGGGCTTGTCTCGATTGCTAAGTGTTATATGATTTATCTTCAAGGCTTGAGGCAAAACCACTATCAAGTTGTGGGTCTCACTGGAAGCAACCTCTCTATTCCCACGGGATAGAGGTAAGGTTGTCTACATCTTACCCTCCTGAGACCCTACCTTAGCTTTGCTATTGATGGGATTGAGTGAGTATGATGGTGAGAAAGATTTGGGCCGGTTATGAGGGGTGCGGGGAGGACTCCCAGCCTGGGCCCAATTTCTTGAGGGACACTTTGAGCGACGACGAGTGTTTTGTTTCTGCAAGTATTTTCTTTATGTTTTCGACCCAAAAAAAGATCTCATCTTGAACATCATTGGTTATAAACGCAAGAAGGTGAAGAATAGTAAGAAAAAAGATGAGTCATATATGAAAAACTAGATTGGAAGAATACGACAGACAAAAAAAAAAGTTGAAGTGTGTTACTTAAGATTTGTGTTGTGATACAGTAATTGTGTATCCTTTGCAGTAAATTTTAATATATAGTAGTACTACAAAACAGTAATTGTCTCACGCTTTTGCACATGATACAAGTAAAATTCATTTTATTAAAAAACTTTTAAACTCTAGACATAAAATAATGGCCCTTCAAATAATTATGGAATTTCAAGAAATAATGGTTTTTTTACGAGCCAATTAGCCAAACATATTAAATTTTATAATTATTAGGACATTTTCAATTCTATATCCGGTTCGACCGGTCCGACTAGTGAACCAGTAATGATACTGGTTCAACGTCCGCTTCGGATATGAAAACATTGCTTAAAAGACATAAGACTAAGGGACACATATTTCGCGGCTCGGTCCGGGCACCTGAATTTTCAGGGACGGCCTTGAGAAAGATATATCAATATCATAGTAAAACTATATTGTAATCAATAGAAAACAATACATGAAACAGAACAAGCTAATACTTCATAGCTGTTTCTTTTATAGCTTCAATATTCGCAAAGGGCTCTTTCTTGATATAACAAATGCAAGAACCGTTCAGATAATTGTCACTCGCATCTGATTATGTAAATTTGTCTTAACATGCTTCATGAAGAGAAAAATATCTCTTCAAACTTGTCGTAGCAACCAGTAGAAGTAATGCCAACTTCGATAAACGATAGACCAACGGATTTGAGATATATTTATCTGCCCACAAATTTTTTTTTCAATAAGAGTTATACAACTGGCGTTGTTGGGTTAATCCCGATCATCTGATAAAGTTCTTGTAGGTACGTAAGTGTTCAGTTCGTAAAGTTAGGGTAGAACATGCATGTAATTATTGTAAATAAACAAACTCATACGTCATTCTAAGAAATGTCATGTTGTTTCCCTCCGCAACTATGTGTTGGCCTAAACAATCAGATCAAACAAAAACCCGAGATAGTTGGGGAACTAACCCGCGACTCTTTCTTATTAACAAACGAACGAACAAACAAACAAGGGACAAATAAAATCATTAACCTAGACCCCTATTTATACTAATATTACCATACTAATCCTACTCAAATACTTCTACCAATTCTATTCTAATACTAACCCCACATCATTATCTCTACCAATTAAACCAACTAGATAATTCTAAACATTCTAATCTTAACCTTACCAGATAAATCAAATAACTAATCTAAATCGGTCTTTCACATTGGTCGTTCAACTTTCAACTCGTCTATGTTTTAGGATTAACTTTCAACACTATGTACACTAAGGTCACAAGTGATAATACAAAGTAGCTTCCTTATTATTATTAATTGTTGTATATACATGTTTGATTTCACTTTCAAATTGAAGAGTTAATCGATCCAATTGGGCAACAAACGTTTGGAAATTACATTTGATATTAGCAATGTAATTACCTTCTCCTTGTTCACATTCAAAATCATACAGAAACATCTAGGCATCATTAGTACCTTTGAAATATCAAATGCTTCAATATTATTATCATGGTTCAAAGCATTTAAAAAGTTGTTGTACTCTTGTATATGCATATCTAACACTAGTGTGTTGAAATTTTCATACTTGTAATTGTACGTGCGTTATATGATTAATCAGAGCGAGAAAAAGAAATAAATGAAGGAAGAGGAGGAGGAGGAGGAGGTTATTGTGGCTCAACCAGCATAGATATAAAGAAAAAAATGAAGGAAGAGAAAAAAAGATCAATGAATAAGCAAGCGTTGTATGATGCTGTTGAGTGTCGAAAACTACTAGAAGTCAAGAGTGTCTTAAAAGAGGGGAACGTTGGAATCACAGAGAGCATCAGCATCAACGACAACACTGCTCTCCACATAGCCGTGGCCAACAGCTTTCCCTCGGATGATAGGGATGGGTGGTTTTTGAAGGGCATGTTAGATCTCAATGATATTCCATTAACGCAGGTTCGAAATTCAGATGGAAGCACTCCGCTTCATCTAGCTGTTTCGCTTGGGAATACAAATGCTGCTAAGATCTTGTTGGATAGAAACCAAGACTTGTTGCATGCAAAGGATAACCAAGGTTACACGCCGCTTGACATAACTCTTTCCAGACCTTGGAATAAGGAAATGTGTTTCTTTTTTATGACATCCGAAAAGCTACACATACAACTGGCTGATACTGCAGTTCACGAGCCTTTGATTAATGCAATTTCTTATACACATTTTGGTAAGTACATACAACTCCCTATTTGAGTGTGTGTTGCCTAAATGGGGCGATTTAGGGGCTTAATTAATCACAAGAGGGATAACTTTTTTTTACTAATACAAGGGGTCATTGTCTTTGGATTGGTAATGAGTTTAAAAAATATTGCCAATCCTAATGTCACCAATCCTAATGTCAATGACTTCAAATTGCACCACCCACGGCCATTTGCAATGGCGGTATCAGCGTGTATTGCCCACAATTCTTACATCCACTTAAATGGCTATATTTCTTAAATCTCATCGCCAGTAAAAATGGCGGTAACCCCCCCCCCCCCCCCCCTTATTAAAAAAACAAAGTCAGCCCTAGATATGATTTAGAAGCCTTATTCAGTTCTAATCCGGTAAAAATTACATCTCTCTCTCTCTCGTATCCACCCCATATATATACATATATATGAGACGGATACTTTGGGAAACACCAACAGTTGTGAGAACCGTGAAAACTCCTATCAAATAAACATTTACTAGGATTAAAAAAAAATTATAAAAAGATATTATGTAAATGTAAGAAAAAAATTATTGTTACATATATGTAGGATAATTTACATATATGTTATACATGGGTAATTAATTACTCTTACATGTATATAACATTTTTTTCTTAGATTAAATTTTCTCATTAATTAACCATAGTAATATATAGGTAATATGAGAAATTGATTTTAGAAACTGGTTTGTTTTGCTCTCAGTTTTCGAAACTGACCGTTGTTCTTAAGATATCTTATCCTATATAGACACACACAGTATATATGATCGACTCCCTTTAATTTTTAGACTTAGCACAGGCTTTTATCCAAAGATGCAATTCGTTGAAGAACCCTGTTGTATTGATGGCTATAGCTCAAAATTGTCCAGCTGATTTCACACCCAACCAACTCATTATCTATGAAAGTAATTAAGCTACTTGATTTTTCAAATCATATTACTATAATTACTATCATAATAAGTCTTTTTTAATTAGCTAATCATTCTATCCTCTTCCTATGATCCAGTGTCGCGGACACCGGTTCTACATTTCATAACAAGAGGTACCTCGGATATGAAGGGTTGTACGAAGTTAGTAAACTTGGTCCTCAGAGCAGGTATATATAACATGTCTTGCTGAATTTAGTTTATGCAATGCATGGTTTTCCTATACATTCATACAATGTTAGCTTATTGATCGATCATATATTTAACATGCATGTTCTTTATCTTGTGTAGCTTTGGCGTATCCTTATAAAATGCTTATCTGGATTGGCATGAAGCTAAAAGGTGATGCATATTAATTAACCGAAGAAAGTGTTTAATGTATGTTAATTAAGTGATTTTACAAATCCTTCCATACTGGTGGAGTGGTGGAGAGGCCTTATGTTCACTTTAGGTGATCAAGGGTTCAATTCCCACTTCCAAAATTTATCAAGTGATGGTTGAGCCTACCCTCTTTGGAGGGGTCAGGTTTGATTCTGATGGTCTCCCGGTTTTCTATTACCGTGCATTTACTCCAAAGAGGTTTGCCTCTTGTGAAGGGTGCAACATTTGTCAAGTGACAGGTGGCGGGAAATTTTCCGGGTGGAAGCCTTAGTGCCCCTTATGCGCAGCCTCGACTCGCTTGTTGGCCGGCCACTCTCACGTCAGCGTGGACCCGGTTAAGACAACATAGTCTGACCATTGTAGAGTGGCTAGAGGATCCCCTTCTGGGGGGTTGTGATGAACTCTGCCACAACATAGAAAATCACCTTAAAAAAAACAAAAATTTATAAAAAAAGAAAGGTAGCCAGCAGCTAGGTAAGACAAAAAAACGAAAGACAAGATCACAAAATTACTTAGCCTCATTGTTAAAAGATCTCCGATCCACCCAATCCATGCTTTGAATCTAATCGTTATACTAAATGTCGATGGAAGCCATTGGGTTGGTGACCCAATGGTAGAAGCAAAGCTTCTAGGAACACCTAAGGGGGAGGTCATGGGTTCAAGTCCCACAAGGAGAAGAAATTTGCCGTTCAAAAAAAAATGTCGATGGAATACACACATATACACGTCTTTAAAGTCATAAATCGGACTCTTTTATCTTTAATACGAGTATAGTGTTATTTTATAATTTTAAAAATAAGTCTATTTTAATCCTTCTTCTGGCTGTTTCGTACGAGGTGTTTTACTAGTGTTTTTATTTTTATTTTTAAAATGAGTTGCCCGTCTGCCCGCTATCTTGATGTAATTTTTCACGACTAGGAAAATAATATATAAAACGAAATGATTTTAATTTAAAAGTTTTTGTGTTGGTGGTGAAAAAAAAAATAAAGTTTTTTTATAAACCAGAAACGGGGTATTTTGCACACGATGTTTTACAAGCAGTATCTCATATTTCAACATGGCGTCTTAATTATAAGGTGTTCTATACTTTTGGTGCCAAAATTCAACATGGGTTTTAGAAGATAACTTTTAGTTTGTGAAAACGTTCATTTTTACCTTATCTGTTTTTTTTAGATTTTGATTATAAACGCATGCAAAATCCCTTTTAATAAAAACAATTATTTAAAAAAAAAATTGTATATATATATATATAAAATCCGGATCCTTTAAGATCATCCTTAAGTTGCGAAAACTTGAGAAGTCTATAAAGGCATCATATTTTTAACTTAAAAAAATGATGTTTTGAGTTGTTTTTGCCATGATATTATATAGAAAAACATCAAATAAAACAATTTAAAACATAATCCAATTTATTATAGACATTTAAATTAAAACATAGCTAAAACACACTGCCAAATTTTCTTGGCATGGAGTTTTAACTTTTAAGCATATAATACGTTGAAATGTGTTTTTAATAGTTACGTTTATAATATCATGCAAAACAACAAAACATCATGTCTAAGTCCAAAAATTCATGCTTACATGTCAATTTCTATGACTTGTTAACCTTCTTAGGATTTTCATACTTTGTAGACAAACCCTTACCTATATCTATATGGTAGGGTTAGCCAGCAAATGACATGTTTCCTACGTAGTGTGAGAAATTTATGTTTGCATATTGTTTTGCACTTATAAATTATGTTTTGGGTTGTTTTGGCATAATATTATATAGAAACCCACCAAACATAACAATTTTGAACACAACGCAATGTAATATAGGCATAAAATCTAAAACAAAGCTAAAACATTCTAGTTAACACTGAAAACACACCACTTAATTTTCTTGGCATGGTGTTTTAAGTTTTAATCATGAAAGACAATTGCATTGTTCTTTTAATTGTTACGTTTGGTATTTTTCTATATAATACAATGCCAAAACAATCCAAACATCATGCTTAAGTCCAAAAAGTGATGCCTATATGCCAATTCATATACCTTCTTAGAATTTTCATCCTTTGTATACGATTCCTTATATATATGTATGTATGTATCGGGTTGTGTTAAAAATAAAATGATAAAAAAATCCTATGAAGGATAGGATGGAATTCGGCTATTGATTTTGGAATTAAATGGTTGAGATTACTTTGGGGGTGCAAAAATCATGGTAATTATCCTATAAGAATGATGGGACTGGTATAAAAGGAATAACCTTTCAATTGTTGACTTTTTACATGCATATGCAAATCACATACCAGATCATTTTTAAATATTCATAACTCTTTAATACGCCATTATTTTCAAAATAAATTACACCATAACAATGAGTTTTTTTATCTTTAATATGAGAATAGTGTTTCTATATAATTTTCTCAAAAGTGTGACCCGTGACTAGGTTTTTAGTTCATTGTGTTTTTTGTTTGTCTATTGTGTTATAGGTTTGTACATGTTTTTTCTAGTCCAAACATAGTGTTCTATCGTCATGTCCTTTGGTGTTTAGTCTGTGCTTGTGATTTATAAGTATGTCCTTTGTGTTTTTTAGTCTCTACATGTTTCAACTATGCCCATTGTGATTTTTGACCGTTTCCATTATATTTTTAGTCTACACAAGTGTGTTTTTAGTTGTTATCCATTGTGTTTTTAACGTATTGTTCATTGTATTCTTAGTCTGTTGTCCATGGTGATTTTTGTCTGCATGGTGTTTTTTCTACTTTCCATGGTGATGTTATTCTATTCTTTGTTTTGTTTTTAGTTTGCACATGTGTATTTTATTTAGTTTTTTGTCCATTGTGTTTTTAATCTGCTGCCCATTGGTTTTTATTCTAGCGTCCTGGGTTTTATGATTGTTTTTAAAGTACACAAATACTATTCTCATATATATTTATGATAAAACTAGCTCGATTTATTGTATTTTTTTTTAAGAATGGCATAGGCATATAAAGTTATGGACATTTATAAATAAAGAGGGAATTTACATTTGATTTGCGTATGCATGTTACTTGGCACGTGAGTTGTATGCACATCTTCATTTTTTTTTCTATTGGAGACCTATATCCTTGCACCCTTGGGCACGTTTTTTTCTTCCATGCCTTCTGTGTGTGTGTGTGTATGTATGTATGTTATATATGTTACTTGCATGATTGCAGTATTCAAGGATTTGAAACAGAGTATGAAAAAACTAGGGGATGCAAGAGATTTGTTAGACACTGTTTGTGCTTTGATACGTTTTTCAAACGAGCCTTGGTCTTACCGAGATATTTACAAGGAGGCAATGCTTGAGGCAATAAGGCGTGATGCAAGCGATGTTGTTGAAAGAATTGTGTATTGGTTTCCAGAGGCAGCTCTGATCGTGGATGAAGATGGCCACAACTTTGCTCAGGCTGCTTGGAAGAACCGTGCATCCAAGGTTTATGCTCTAATCCTTGATGGAAACTTATCTAAGCATACAAATCTTTCTAATGAATCATCAAAAGAAGACGACCATCATGGGAATAATTTCCTACATTTTGCTGCAAGATTAAGGCCTATCAAGAAACTTGATCTTATTTCATGCCCCCCTTTTCGAATGCAACGTGAGTTACAATGGTTTAAGGTAGCACAAGAAATAATTCCTCACTGCCGCACAGAGAAAAACTGTACGGGGAAACACCTGCAATGGTATTTACAAAGGAGCACAAGGATTTGGAGATTGAAAGTGAAGACTGGATAAACAAAGTATCAAACTCGGTCGCAGTTATATCCACATTAATTCTCACTGTCATGTTTGCAGCAGCAGTTCAGGTACCTGGTGGAAACGATGACAGTGGAGTCCCAAATTTGATCTCCCACCCAGCATTCATTGTATTCGAAATAGCGGTTACTATATCTGCAGCGGCAGCTGCTCTATCTTTGCTAGTGTTCTTGACAATCCTGACTTCTCCTCTAACCCAAGATGACTTCTTGCTTCGTTTACCTTTAGGCCTGGTAATTGGCTGGGTGAGCTTGTTTGTGTCAGCCACGTTCGGCACGTTGGCCTTCGGGGCTTCGTTGCTCATTCTTTTTGGGACCACCGAACCATGGGTTCTTTATTTGGTAGCTCTACTTATAGCCATACCAATGTCTTTGTTCTTTCTTATCTACACTTGGTACTTGTCAAACGCACTCACCGACTTTGTCTACTCCACATTTCATTTTTTGATAATCGATGGTTTCCGCCGTCTAAAACTGGTGGGCCGGATCTTCATTTAACTAATTCCATCCCCTGACCTATCTATTAAATGTATCTATTTGTATATATGTTTTGTTTAATAAAGTTTCATATGAATTAATGATTAATTCTCCAACGTACCTTTGTCTATTAACGCTTTCATGCATTAATTTGGATTTTCACACAAATATTACAAACAAACTATTGCCCATTATTATGTAAAATGACTTCACCTGATATGGCAAGATAAAGCTTATAATGGTCCATTAGGAGGAAACACGAGTACTAAGACATGATATAGTTCATCAAGACATGCATGTATCACCAATTATTGCGCATTATTATCTAGTATAACTTACTGTAACCCGACCTAGCTCTTAATACGACATGGTAAAGCTCTCCATGTTCATTTAAGAGCTATCATGATTTTCAAGTCTCAGTTTGGTCTGTTAAGACATGCATAATCTATCGGCACAAAACCGACGTTGGTTTCGTTTTTTTTGGTACTGTAATGATTTGGTGTTTTCGTTTTTTTTTCTAAAGAGTAAGTTAGTTATTTACATGATTCTTGAATACCAATTTATAATAGTTAAACAATTCAAATATATCTAAAAATTGAACAACAAACATTTGTAATCTTAAACTTGCAATATAAACATTCAAAATGTCCCAAAAATTGTATCAAAATGGTAAAAAAAAAAAAAAAAAAAAAACAATTGTTGTGTAATAGCCCAAGGTAACTCGTATCTATATTGTCCCCTTTGCCCGCCCAACCGTATTAGACTGTGCCCAAGTTCACGGTTTTGCATTGGTCTCACCCCCGAATGACTGACCAAAACGCGTACAATAGAGAACGTATCCCACCCCTTATAAGAAAGTGTTTGTTCCCCTTTCCAACCGATGTGGATCTTACAATCCACCCCCCTTAGGGAGTCCAGCGTCCTCACGGGCACGACTGGCACACTGATCCGAGCCCCGACTCTGATACCATCTGTAACAGCCAAAGGTAACTCATATCGTATATTGTCCGCTTTGCCCGCCTGTAACAGCCAAAGGTAACTCATATCGTATTAGACTGTGACCAAGCTCACCGTTTTGCATTGGTCTCACCTCCAAAGGACTGGCCAAAACGCATATGACAGAGAAGGTATCCCACCCATTATAAGGAAGTGTTTGTTCCCCGTCCCAACCGATGTAGGATCTTACAGGCACTGATACCACTTGTAAGACCCTAACCCGTAAACACGCGATTAACGCTTAATCTTACGAGTTTTGATCTTACTTAAAAACCACTCCCGATTAAAAGTTTGATATTTATGAGAAAACAAAAACATTGTGATCAATACATTTTTGATTCTCACAAATCTTACAATTTAATTATTGAAACATATACTAAGATTTTACATTTTATCAGGAGTTCTTGGAATTCTATTGCAGAAGCATATGAGTGATCGGGTGTGTTCAGCTCTTCTCGCAACTCGATCCTTGTTCCGGGACTTCCAACGAATGACTACCTAGCACCATTACGCAAATAATGGTTAGTGGGGTTACAAGTAATGCATTTACTACAGAAGGAGTATCATCACGCACTGATACGGAACGATCCAGGCCAAACGGTAAAAAACAAATTTTACCAAAATGACTCAGAAGGCCTGAACGGCCGTTCACTTAGAATGAACGGTCGTTCACTGGGCCATAAATTTTTCCTGCTATTATGTCTGGCTGAACGACCGTTCACTCTGAGTGAACGGTCGTTCACTGGGCCACGAACAGCAGCAAGCTGTTCTCAAAAGCTTGAACGGCCATTCACTCTAAGTGAATGGTCATTCACTGCTTCTGAACTTTATTTGCTGATTTTAAAGCATAGGAATCATCTCGCAAACGCATTAGACAATTCCCAAAGCATAGAATTCGACTTACCAACTAAATTAACATTTGTTTGACTAAAATTATTTCCCGGTTTATGTCGCTATGACTTGGTTCTTAGTTTTGAGTGTTTATGTCGATTTTTACCCAAATCGACCCGTTAAGGCCTTGAATTAAACAAGGCACTATTTGATCATACAAAATGCATACAGTTTATGTTGTCAAGTCATTAGACACGTGTTCAACTACAAACGTTTTCCGATTGTTTCGTTATGATTAAATTCATAGATTTAACCTTTAGAAGTCTTTAAATTCTCAAAATGCCCCTTATAGGCAAATCGTTATTCTCATCATCCCTTCACTGTTTCGAGAAATAAATTGACTAAATTACCCTTGTTAAATAAATAAATAAATATACCTAAATTAAAAGCTCCTTTAACACCCAGTCCTCTTTTTCTCTCTAACCTTAATTCTCATCATCCCTTCACTGCTTCAAGAAATTTGTAACACGCAAGTCTATGTACTTTTAATTTTGGTTTGGTTTGTGAATCATAACATAGGTTGAAATTAGCTTGTAATTTGAGTACCCAGCTAAACAAAAAACCATTTAAACTTGAAATTAGCTTGTAATTTTGAGTACCCAGCTAACAATGGAGGAAAAATGATAACTCATGTAAAAACAAGTTTCTATACGACCTTTCATTTGTGCATCAGGTTATAACAGAGGTAGTGGGAAGGTATTGTTAACAGAGATAGATGGTTATGGGTTTCCAAATAAGAGGATATTGGATGGAATTTAAGGGTGGGGGGGGGGAGATAGGTGGTTGCGGCGATGGTGGATTCAGGGCCGGCCCTTAAGGGTGCGGGGAGGACTCTCGGCCCGGGCCCAATTTCTTGGGGGCACGTTAACCCTCCGGCAATCCAAGTTTTCTTAACAATGATATCCTTAATTCGATGGATTTTTGTATGTTTGAGCCCGAAAATTGCTAATCAAGTATTAATCAAAGTGAAGGGTATTTTATATAAAACATAAAGTAAAGAATGTTGAAAGAGGTTAAGAATTAAAGAAGAAAATGAAATGGTTTGAGAAAAAAAATTCAGGTTTATTAATGAGTGTAGGACTAGAGATGATGAAGAAGATGAAATGAAGAGGGCTCACATTTAGTTGTTTTTGTTTTTTACCGTTGGTTTTGACTTCCTTTTTAACTTTTATTTTTGTTATGAAACAATTTTTTTTAATTGCCAAACTTTCACCCATTTATATTTTCACCATTTGTGGGATTGGAACTCCCAACCTCCCCCAGGAGGGTTTGTTCCCTCTACCGTTAGACTACAATCTAAATGGGAAATAAAATTTGATATTACTTTAGTTGTAGCTTAAAAAATAGTTTACATTATTTATTTCGTTAATGCCTAAAGCTAAGGCTAAGGGGCATAATTTTTATAGCTCGGCCCGGTACCTGAATTTTCAGGGCCGGCCCTGGGTGGATTGGTGGTTGGTTTTGATAGGATAGGTGGTTGCGGTGGTGATGTTGACGGAAGTAGATCTGTAAAACATAACAAGGTCTTGGTCGAAGGTTCGAGGCTGGGGTGTTGATGGTCGTTTTAACCACATATAATGAAGGTGACGGCATGTCGTGCTGTCGGGTGGTGGTTTACGTGGATGGTGGTGGGCGTGGTAGTGGTGGTGGTGGTCACAATGGAGGGTGGTGGTAGGTTGAGCTAGTTGGTGTTATCAGGATGAAAGACAGGTAGAGAGATATTGAGGGTGAGAAAGTTTTACATATGTATTTATATTATTAATTTTAAAATTTATTTTTGTTTTATTTATTAACATATTTTAAATAAAATGATAGAAAGACTAAACTACCCCTTGAGTGATCAAATTTAACGGAGAAAACTAACCGCGTTAGGCATAAAGGACATAACGTGCACGATTTTAAAAGATAAAGTTAATTTTAAACATTTAGGACATGCTTGCAATCGTGTGTAAACATAAAAAACAAAACTTGTAATTCAGTCTATATATAATTTATAGTAATAACTATTGCAATCCCCAACGCAATGTGATGGAAATTCAATTTTACTTGGTATCACTTTGATTTGTTAAAATTTGTGGTCATTTAGAAAAGATAAACTTTACTATTCCTTGCACACACACCAAAAAAAAAGATATGAAAGTAAAAATAATTAATGAAATTTTGTGCTCAAGATCATGTTTAGGATTTAGCATTACTCATTATGGGTAGTTTTAAGCAATTTTTTATGGTAGTAACTATCTTTTGCTTAAATGAAATATATCTTATGGTATCCCTGAAACTTTTCAAGATAGATAAATTTAATATATAGTGATAAAATATGTGTTATAATGTAACATAGAAATGAATGTATTATAGTATGAAAAAACAACAATTTTAATCATGTGAATAAGAATAAAAATGTACATTAAAAAGAACATGTATGTTTGGATGAGGAGCAGAGCTAGAAACAACTATTGCAGTGGGTGATTGAGGCGGTGGTCTTGAAGAGATATTGATGAAAATATGATTCCTAGTTTGAACATGAATAATGACTTACATAGACATATTAATGAATTATTTGAACACATTGTATTTTTTTCCCATATGAACAATAACTCACAAAAAAGTCCTTTCTTTTGTTTTTTGTATAACACTATGGTATTCATTAGAAAGATAAAAAACATTCGTTACTTTGGTGTATTTTTTATAAAAAAAAATATCATATATAAGGGTTATTAATGTTTTAAAATTGCAGGGTAAACATGAGAGAGAAAAAAGACTTTTGGATGGAAATAAGGAGGAAGATGCCACGTGGCACACTCAATGAGGGAAGATGGCCTTTTTTTAGTGTCATGTAGGATTTAGTGCTTTGGTTTATATACTAGGTTATCCCCCGGAAGCGTCCCGGGATAGACAAATCCAATATGATGTGACAAAATATGTGTACTATAAAAGTAATAAGCCATTTTTCAGAAAAAAAAATTGTAAAGAATTTGATATCAAATGAAATGTTATGATGATGATAGATGATTCTAATGTGTAAAGTGAAAATTTGTTAACGAATGACATACATGTTCAATCTTTATTATGGATACACAATCAATTATCTTTTCATGTTTCCCGACTGGTTACTTTACTCATACATAATTTAAGTATCTATTTCAATAATCACCATATAAAAAGTCGTTTTCTTTTTTCGTTTTTTGTATAGCACTATGGTACTCATTGGAAAGATAATAAAATGCTCGTTAATTTGGTGTAATTGTTTTTCCAAAACTGTCACACCCCAACCGATGGCGGAATACATCGAGGCGAGACTTAGTGGTAGATTGTTCAAAGACTTCATGACACTAGATTTTGTGACAATATAGTTTAAAGATAGAATTTCATTTATTGTCTAAAAATAGAAATACAAGTAGTTCAAATAACGAAAAATACAACAACAAGAATATGATAACTTGAACTAGAGTGAGTTTCTATGTCCAATCCTAAGTAGTTTTCTTGAATGTCCTGCAATAAATATTTCCTGCAACATGTATAAAAATATCCGTCAACACATAAAGCATTGGTGAGCATACTAGTTTTGACATATATACATAGTATAATAAAGTTTTGCTTATAGGCATATGCAAGAGAACCATACAAACGGCGACTAGCCACGAAGAATTTTGCTTAACATGACCCATGTAGGGGGCGGATAGCCAATCCTATAGCGCTATACATGCAAGGTGGGTTGTCAACTATATGAACATTTGTATGTTAGAGTAAATAATTCTACATAGCATAGCGTACAAGCATATAATAGACTTTAGATTGCGCATGATAGAATTTAGAATATGATAGACTTTAGACTAAGTATAATAGATTGTAGAGTTCAAAATCGTTTGAGTTTTGATAGTGATACATGTTGAGCCCCCAAAGAATAAAGGATAAAAGGGGGACAAGTATGAACTCACATTTGGGTGCGTTTTAGCAAGGTTCCAAAAGAATGAGTCTTGGGAGATTAGTTCCTTAGCCTTGGTTAACTAGAATTAGAAAAAAAAATAAAGGGTCTTAGATTCGAGTTTAGGTTATAGATTCAAGAGAGTCAAGCAAGCCTTTTAGGCGAACCAAAACACAAACCACCATGAAGGTGATTCGGATGGTCATAAGGGTCAAGCAAGCCTTTTAGGCGAACCAAACACAAACCACCATAGAGGTGATTCGGATGGTTTATGAGAGTCAAGCATTGGTAAGGTAGGGATGTATCCACAAACCTTTCTGAGTTATTAGATTAGTAGAGTTTATATAATTTAGTATTTATATAATATAACTTAGGAAGTAGGGTATGGTGACTTAGTTTGGATGAGCCTTGGCCTTCCTTTTGTCAACCATGAACCATAACACAAGTCCCTCCATCATTGAGTTGTTGGTGAACTTGGTTGGTATTATTAACAACCTAGTGCATAAAAGATAATAGAAGATGACCACATTTGAGGCCTCAAATTGGTGCCCTACTCATGTTTATTTGCCATGGCAAATAGGAGAGAGGTCCTAGAGGTTTACTCAAAGGGTTTGAAGAAGAGGAGAGTGAAGAAAGTAGAAGAGAGGTTGAAGATGAAGTGAGAAACTCACTTATTCTTGAGAGAATTCTTGAGAGATTTGGAGATTTAGAGAGGATTTGATGTAAGGAGGATGTTAGGAGTTGAGAGTACGGGGTATTTATAAGTAGGGTGAGTTGGTTAGGCATTAGTGGGAGTAATTAGGGTGGTTAGGAGGAGTTTAAGTGGGGTTAAGAGTTTAATTATAAGGGTGATGTTGTGGTTGTTTAATGCTACTGTTAAGAAAAGAAAAAAAAAATAACTAAAGTACACGAATATCAACTAAAAGTTGATGCTGTGTATGTTGTTATTGTTAACATAACACAAGTAGTCATAACTTCCTTTTTTTTCTTATAAAAGTATTATTATTATTATTATATCTATTAGTTCAAATATATATATATATATAAAAAAATAAATATAATGTATTTAAGATCTTAACTAAACGAGTTTCTAAATTGATTAGGATAAATTATATTGACGACTCGTCAATAATTGGTAGAAGTAACATAAAAGAAGTGAGTAACGACGAATTTGGAATTTGTTACATATAGAATTTAAAATACAAGAAAATAAAAATCACGCGACGTTACATATAGTTTGCGTCACGTAGAATTTATAGAATAAATGAAATAGATTAAGATTAAATGTAATTGACAAAATACTTTTCTATTGATCATAGGCTCGGGTTTACAAGGGTATAAAATGACAAGTTACAAGAATACGAGGACTAGAATGGAAAATACGAAAAATATACGAATGTTACAAAAACAATGTCATATAAAAAGTTATTAGCGTCTGAAAAACATGGAGGAAAGTGCATGTGTCATGCATGTCACATGACACAATCAAGGGGGACGTTGTCCTTTTCAAGTGTCATGTGAGACTTTAAGCTTTGGTTTATTATAATAGTCAGATAGATATAGATTCAACTCGTGTAATATACTGGATTATGACCGAACATGTGTGTATGTGTATTATTTTTTGTTTTGCGAAGGAATTATGGTTAAATTTTCCAACAAGAAATAAAAAATATGCTCATATTTTTATTTTTTTTTTGTTTTTTTGACGGATTTCCTATTGGTAATCGTCAATAAATTGTTTTATTTCTTTCAAGTTTTCGTGGGATCCATAGGAAATTATCGCTGGATTTTTCCGTCTGTGAAACTATGTTATTCTTGTAGTAGTCTATAAGGGGAACGGACACTCCAGGATACTTGCCCTAGTCCCGACTACTTCAGGAATGCCACTTTAAAATATGGCCAAAGTACTTTAGAATCACAAAATAACTGATGACATTCTAGGATACTTTGCATAACAATTAAATATTAATATCCATATAAATACTATTAAAATAACCCAGGAAATTAAAATCTGAATACCATTAAATTAAAGGGGAAAGATCCGGTACAAATAGTTTTTTTTGGTAAAACTGTGAGAATCAAAGGAGGGTATTTTTTTAAAAAAAAATTTTAAAATTTTTTTTTTCCTCATATTGTTAAACATGTATTATAGTATTGAAAACTAAAAAAAAAAAAATAAATTGATGTAGAGTAATTACATAATTACTCTAGTGTAAACTAATGTATTTACCTTAATGACGTAATTACACTAAAAAAAAATTTTTTTTAATTTTTTTTTGTATTATTCATCTAAAAAGAATGCTTAAGCACATGGGAAAAAAAAATTCTAAAAAAAAAAAAATAAATTTTTTTTACCCCCTTTGATTCTCACAGTTCTTACAAAAAAACTATATGTATTTGATCTTTACTCTAAATTAAATTATTATTACAAAAGATAATCAAAATTAACTAGAAAATGACTAGAAAACATGATTCAATGTAAATCCAATTTTTGCCTTAAAATTTGCCATGGTGGAATATGATCAAAAGTTTGGCGAACTTCAAAATAATAGTCGACTAGAGCTAGCTAAATCGTCGTTTCTTCGTCTAGATCGAACTTTCGGTCACGTTGTTTTAAACATCTTCTCAAATTTTAAACGTTCTCTTGCGAGTCTTCTCCACTTATTTGACGGTACGTCAGTAATGCAATTAGTTTCACCCTCCCCACTAACACGCGATATTTGGCTAACACAGTATCCCAAAACAGAGCCAAATCTTTCGATGTTGTTGTGTGTTCGGTAACAAGAATCCACGCCATTGTCAAAGCCATTATTTCCTCATTGGCCCATTCAACGGTTGAAGACATGATGAAGTTTGAGAGATTTTTTAATAAAAATTTAGAGGTGGAAGAAGAAAGATGGTTATATGAAATAGGGAATATATAGAAAAAAAAAAAAAAAAACAACTGTTGGGGGTTAAATGAAATGACTTTTGACCGTTGGGGTGGGGAGGTTGACAATTTTATGATGCATTTATGACCATTGCAGCTCAGTTAACCCTTGCCGAGCTGCAATGTTTTTAACGGAAATTGAGGGTGGCGGCGGCGTGTTGCCGATATGCAACCGTTGCAGATTGGGCTTAACTGAGAGTGCCCCATCTCCCTAAAGTAAAACGTGTTGAAAAGAATTAGAGGTGTTAACCTTTATAAATCATATGCTATAGGAAACAATGAGAGAAATAATAAAATAAAGCTTTGTACACAAGTGTTTTGGAATATTACTTTCAGGGTTGGGAGCAAGGCAATGTCTGGAATATTAATTATTGCTTGATGATGAAACATACCCTGCAGACTGATGTTGTGAATCACACAACCCATGAAGCTTCTATATATACTAATGATCAATCTGTTTAACTTAAATTATAGCAAGTTATCGAGTATGTCCACTAAATATCCATTTCCATCACATGTTTCAGTCCAAAGTTTTGTTACAGTAAAGCTAAGTGAGAAGAGCATGTACGGTCTATGGAAAACACAGATGCTATGTTTCTTAGAGAGCCATGATATGCTTGGTTTCATCAATGCTGATCCTGTTATGCAGGTTTGTGATCATGATTACAAGCTGTGGAACAGATCGGATGCGCTTGTTCATGGTTGGATCCTTGCTTCCCTCTCCGAACATACAGCCGTGGAAGTCTTGGATCGTCTAAAATACAAACTCCATCAGCAAACACATTTTAGAGCCAAATATATATGGGAAGAAGTGCAAAGTATGTATGGTCAACAAGCAGGTCAGTACTCTTATGTATTCGTATATATTATTTATATTATTATTTTTTTTTTTTATAAAATCACCAACCCAACATAAAAGTCATGTAATAAACTTAAGACAAGGTTACGGCCCATTCAAAAGTTGTATATATCATGATTTAATTGCCAAAGGTATCAAAAACACATTTAAAACAATTTTCAACCATTTTCTCTGATCTTGATCAAATTTTCAATAAAAAACAATCACTCTAGTATAATCGAGCCTATTGCTCTGATACCACTTGAATGTCTGTTTTCTCTGAAGGATCAAATTTTAGATCTACCATGTGTGTAATACGATAAGTGTGTGAAAATGCGGAATCCAAACACACAACTCAATCAATCAATCAACAAAAACACAGATATAATGAATAAACATGATAAACAATTATCAAAACAAGTAACTCAAAGAATTTGTAAAAGTTCAACAAGGAAACACAAAGAATTCCTAGAGAGAGGGAGTGATGGAGAGTGGATTGTGGCTTATATACTTGGGCCCAATTACTAAAACCCAACTCTCCATCACTAATCTCAAATACATAAACTCAATGCTCATTCTATCCCAATAAAGTAACTAAATCATTGTAACACCGTGATTCGAACAAATCCCGGCTATAGACATATAATGCATCTACAGTCGCCCTCTCCCGAATGTCATCAAGGTTACTATTGACGGCTTGAGTGTCAGCGATAGTCTAGAGTGTCACCGATGCCACGTGTGACCAGTCATTTACAAACCTCGGGAATGAGCAAATGGTACCAGCTACCGAAATTGAACCGGTGCCGGTACTGAATTTCCCTTACCAAATGATTTTTGGCACCCTTGTTTGGCGTTTTCCGGATCAGTACTTTCAATTCGGTATGGACCTTCAATAAACTTAGGGTAGAATATGTAATTATTATAAGTTTATAGCAAGTTGGGAAATTATTGTAGATCATTTCTATGAACTGTCATGACATTTCCATTCGGAAAATATAAAAAGGATAATGGTGATAAATTGCTAACACTAGAACATCAACTAAATTGACAAATCATAATACAAAGTCATTTCCTTATACTTGTTACACAAGATTGATTTTACTTGCAATTGAAATAACTAATCAATCCAAGTGGGCAACACGCGCGCATTGTTAACAATCGAGTAATATCACAGGTTTGGTTATAAAACAGATTTGGGAATTGAGGAGTAATCGGAAATAATAAATGGGAATAAACAAACAACTATTGGCGGTTATTATTTGGAGGGAAAAGGGTAGAGAGAGTTTGAAAGTTAGTTATAAGAAAACATAAACTTTCTATATACAAATGAAATACATCCGGTCCCTTTAAATAGTTCTGAACCGGTGTGTATCAAATACAGACGCGACGATACATAAACATAACTTAGGATATTGTTTTCTACAAACCGGTGTGACATAGAAACCGGTATTAACCAACATCTAGACTTAGGACATAACTATTAACACATGTTTCTTATTTACATAACATAAGATAAACCAAGTTTATATATAATCATCTAACAATCTCCCCCTTAAACTTGAGTTTATCTTCTTCGGTTCTTCTTCATTCTTCAGTTGAGGATGAACGGCTTCGCTTCTTTGGTGGTAAATCTTCATCAATCCATCCGTTTCCTTCGTTTCCACCGCTTGTACTACCTTGTTCATTGTTCACTTCAACGACTAACTCTCGGCCCTTATATTTGAGATGGTACCACTCCATCATCTCCAAGTATCTAACATACACTAGCCTTAGAGTTAACGCTATATCTTCTTTCTTTACTAAACTCGGTAGTCCTCTTCCATAACCCATAGACATTGCGACTATTGCCCAATTTTCATCCTTTGTAACTTTATCATATCCACCAAACACTTGTACTTTAGTGTATAGATCCAATAAACATATTGGATATCCGGTTGTGTCTCGTGGTGGCATAGGGGCTTTGTCTTGATTTTTAAGAAATCGTACATGAACCATTGTACAATCTTTTCGAATTCTAACTCAAACTTTCTTTTGTACCTTTCAACGGTTGTAGTAACATGGATTAGATCCATGAAAACTATGCAATCTTGTAAACTTGATTCTTGCGTTGGGTACATGATGGGACCTCTTTCCATATTGCCTTCATAATCATCCTTTTCGATTGAGAACTCTTCGAACTTCTTATACATATAGGCCCTTTCTTTTGTCTTCAACATTTAGTGCTTCAACTTTGCCTTCAAATCTGACCCGTTTCTTTGCAAACGCTTCTAATGCGCCTTTTCCATCTTTTACAACAATATTTTCTCTTTCGGGACATTTGAATGTGAAGTGACTTTCACTATCACAAATTCGGCATAAGATTATCTTTCTTTTCTCTTGTATGATCGGTCGATGGATGTAACAAACATCTCCATCAAATTCAACTTCTAAACCTTCTTGGTTCAATTTTTCAATACTTAGCACATTTTTACGAAGTGTAGGGACATAGTATACCGATTTGATCTTGTGTACTTGCCCTCCGCTTGTAAGTATGACCGATCCCTTCCCTCTAAAATATTCTCTTCTATACCACTTGGTTTGCCTTCAACACCGAATGATTTTGAGAAAGTGGCGAATTCGTCTTTGTAGCCACATCCATGTTCTTTTCGTGTAAGGCTTGCATACCATATGTTAATCCACCCTTTGTCATCCGTTCCTTTTACCATGAATTCGGTCTTTCCAATCTTCTTAGGACAATCCTTTCTATAGTGAAAGGGTTGTTTGCACTTTCCACAACACATGGCGTGTGGATATTCGGGAACGTCTTTGGTTTGTTTATTGAACTCCTCTTGCGCCTTTTTTCTTCTTAGTAATCTTGTTCTTTGGTGATGATGCGATATGGAAGTGGGAGAAATTGATGTTCAGCGGATTCTCACAATCCTTCTTACTTGATTCGACTCTTGGTCGCCATAAATTGATCCTCTTGATCATAACAATTGACTATCGGCCTCTTGCCTTTGTCATAAATAGGAACATCTTCGGATTTCTCATCAACATCATCGAATAATCCTTTGGACGTGAAACGTGGCTCTGATGCCATGTTAACAATCGAGTAATATCACAGGTTTTGTTATAAAACAGATTTGGGAATTGAGGAGTAATCGGAAATAATAAATGGGAATAAACAAACAACTATTGGCGTTATTATTTGGAGGGAAAAGGTAGAGAGAGTTTGAAAGTTAGTTATAGAGAAAACATAAACTTTCTATATACAAATGAATACATCCGGTCCCTTTAAATAGTTCTGAACCGTTGTGTATCAAATACAGACGCGACGATACATAAACATAACTTAGGATATTGTTTTCTACAAAACCGGTGTGACATAGAAACCGGTATTAACCAACATCTAGACTTAGGACATAACTATTAACACATGTTTCTTATTTACATAACATAAGATAAACCAAGTTTATATATAATCATCTAACAAAGATAAATTCATCATATGGTCATAAACACATATGTAATAGAACATTGGTTTTAATTTTTTTCAGTTGTTTTTTGATGACAGTATACGCAATATACAACTTCAAAACTCACAGGCCTCACTACTGTGTTGGTATGTAAATTTTGTTGTCGGTTTAAATGTTGAAACTTGATATTGTTGTTGAACTCTGTGCGATTTTTTGAATGGCGGTTCCAAACAGGTTGGGTCATCACAGCGTAAACCAGGGGTGGATTATGCTTTAGAGAGCATTCACAACATGAGGAAGCATTCCCAGAGCTATGGGAATCGGTCAGTAAGTCATTAGAGGTTAGCGTTTCACAAAAGATTTGCATTCGAGACTCCAGTGGAAGCTTAGATCGACACTGTGTTTTCTTCATGTAATTTTCATTTCAATTTTTCAATAATCCAAGTCAAATTCTTGAAAAGAAAGTCACATTGTGTAAATTGTGTACTTAAATATTAAAGAAACATTGTAAGTTGTAACTTAATGTATTTGTTGAGAATGCAATCAATTTAAATCAAGTTTCATTTTTATGCAACGCAAATGTTGTTCGCTAAGCCTGGGAAAATTGACCCGGGTCAGCTAAGACTTACTATACCATTTTCATAAAAAAAATGTCGTATTTGTTTCAACTGTTAATATTTGTTGTCATTCTGGCGGTGGTGCTGATGGACGGCAACAGTTACGACAATGGTGGTGGCAACAACATCAATGACCGGTAAATGGTGGCTGCCAACACGCTAGGTGGTTTTGGTCCATTTGGACCTGTCGTATTTTATCTAGGAGTTGTATCATTTGAGTGACCCAAATCGACCCATATAGATAACAAACAGTATCCATCTATTAAAAAATGGGTCATGATTCCACCCTTATGTAACATCTTTTTATCATCTGACATTAGAACATAACATACACTGAACCCAACACATAATTCTTAACTTCAGACTACATTTTATTAAGGTTGAAAGTATCAATTACAACATAAATATATTAGTACAAAGATAGTAATAGCTAGACTTGGTTCATTAACAGAGAAAACTACACAACATGATTAGGAACATGAAGTTACAGTTATGGATATTAAGCTTCTACAGGAGTTTCAATGGCGATCTTTTGAACATCCTTTGACTTGTTGACCAATTCCCATAGCTCGGGCAGTGCTTCCTTAATGTTGTGTATGCTCCCTAAAGCATAGTCCACCGCGTTCTTACGCTGTGTTGACCCAACCTATCGGTACGCACAATGAAACATTAAAACACCATACAATATTTCTAAATACTCACATCATAATCTACTCACCAACACAGTGGTGAGACCTGTGAGCTTTGCGGTCTGTATGTTGCGTATACTGTCATCAAAGAACAACTAAAATACCAAAATATATATAGTTAGATTAACAACATAGTGACACCTTTCATTTCACAATTTCACTTTAGGATAACTTACAGTTTTATGAGGGTTAATATTAGCCATCTTGAAAGCCTGTTGGAAAGCGCTTACTGAGGGTTTGCAAACAATAGGACTCTTTGGTACTAAACCAACCGGTTCAAGGCTATCCCAACAACAGAAGTCGTAGGAACATCAGTAGTTTCGTTTTGAGTGTTTTAAAGTCTCAAAACATATGACATCATCAAAGCAGTCCTCTAATCCAAGTCGGCCAAGAACTTCAGCCACGTGCGCCTCATTCGCATTTGAGAAAATCTATGAAATTAAATACAAATCACACTTTGATACATAATGGTTTCATAAGCATGAAGTATGAAAACAGTTGAAAAAGACTTAAAATCTTACCACTTTTCTTAACGGCAAGCTATTTAAAAGACTTCTAAGATAAGAGTCGGGTTTCAGATATTCGTAAGGCAATCTCCCATGAACAAATCTGTTAATCACCAATTTCGTAACATTAAAATTTTAAATTTCTTTATATACAAAAATGGGAATGAAAAGATTTGATACCTGTGGTAGTCATCATGGTCAAAATCATAACCAATAGCCTGCAAACAGAAAAGGTTAGCATGTTAGACATCATATATGAAATGGTTATGACTTATGAACCAATTTAACGATTGAGATCGTACGCGAAGACCAGCCATTGTTGTCCCGTAATTCGTATACAACTGAACACACATTTCTGGTACTTTGATTTCTTCTATGTCAAGCTTATTCACCATATACTCTACAAAACACATCAATGTAACAAATACCAAACATTAATAACATAGACATATTAACAAACACAATAGGCTTGAAAAATAATGATAAATGTATACAACACACCTTTGATGTTTTTGGTGCACTCTACTGACAGGCCAGAACTCAAAGGATAAAGAGTATCATCAACATCTATAAAGTCAAAATGTTACAATATACCATTGAAAGTTAAATAATAACTTATTAACTTACACATAAATTGCAAAACATGACATATTAATGATCACAGAAATTAAATTTTATTACCAAAAAGAAGACATTCGTATTTCGATTCGGGTATCTCATTTTCGTATTCCATATTGTACAAAACTGCAAGAACAGATGATCAGGTTAGTTCTTTGACTTGTGAAAAGTCAAACTATTAATGTGCATAATGAGATACAATGAGAAAAGTAGTGTAAATAATATTATCAAACCAAAAGATTCAAAAACTGTTTTAGTTTTATAAGTGATGATGGAAACAAAAGTAACATCGTATGTATGTCTTCCCATGTGTTTGGAAATAATATTAATAATAATAATAATAACAATGTTGTTGCAAAAAAAAAAACTATGCATGAAAGGATCAAATGATGACGCAAATGAAACAACATATGAAGAGACTACAGGAGAGAAAATAAGTTAAAATGTGGGCAGTGAATGAACAAATGAAAGGGAATGAGATGAATTTATAGGATTAAGAAAAAGAAAATAAAAACATAAAAAATAAATAAATAAAATTAAAAAGTGAGCGGTTGAAGATCTTGAGACTAAAGGCATGGGAAGAAACTGTTAAATTGACGCCGTCCATTTATTTAAGAATAATAAAATAAAAATAATAATATTTAAACACACGGTTTCTTGATTTTATAATTTTGTTTATTATTTTTTTAGTTATGGATGTGACACGTGGACGTTTGAAATTGAGACAGGTCATTAACGCATTGAAAACCTGTTCATAGTTAATGCATCTACTACCTTTACATCAGCGAAAGTAGAAATGCATCAAACTACCTTTACATGAACGAAAGTAACAAAGACAAATAAACGTGACAGTTTCTTGGTGGTTAAGTGTTAAGTTTTTGCCTTTCAAAAAAAAAAAAGTGTTAAAAGTTTTGTATTGCAAGAATAAAAATCAAGAGTTTAAAATTTAAATAGTCGTGTCCTGATAGGTATTGGTGAAAAATACATGTAATGCTTCAACGGTAAAATATATCACGTCGTCACTGTAAGTGAAGGACAAGGAACGTTTGTACCTTAGTGTATAGCTTGTTTAGTTGTTATGTGTTGATCAAATTATGTTTAAAGGTGAGCTCTATAAAATGAAGAATTAGGTCATATACCAAATGTCATGTCACATGTCAAATGCTTAAGCTATATACCAACAACCAAGTGCTTTACGTTCACCACTTGCATCCACGAGAAATGTATTATGCACCAACATTAATTTGTTTCAAAAATGTTTTCACGACTCGCGGTGATTTATGGTGGCAGATTGAAGACGACATTTGTTGGTATGATAAAGAAAGGAGACAAACATATATGTATTTGAAATGAGAGAAAGAAAGGATTGGTGATTTGGTGGACAACCTTATATTTGATGTTGGTGATTTGTTATTTATCGATGTTGAGGTGCAATGGATTGGTGATTTGGTGGACACCCTTATAGTTGAAATGAGATTAAGAAAGGAGACAAACCTAATAAGATAATTAACTCAAGATACAAGAAAATATACTAAACCCCAATACGTTATCTCGTTGTCTAATAAGTTGAGTAATGAAAAAGTAAAGGGGCATACAATTGTCACGAGCACTAGAAATTTAGTTTACAAAGCCAAAGTTTCTAAAATAAAAATGAAATAAATAAAAAAAGACAAAACAATATCATCTAAGGCCATTGGTATACCTTAACTCTCATTAACTCCACAAATATGCCACATCACCCACTTTTTCCCATTTCACTCCACTTCACTCAAAAAAAAAAGGTTAACTTCATATAACCATACCTTCTAATGGTTTTTGGTTTAAAAAAAGGAAAACAAATTAATTCAGTGTGTTAACATCCCCTGTTAACAAATAATCACTTTAACGCCCCTTAACACAAAGAGGGAGTGGTGTGCAACACCAGTTAACATTTCATGTCACCTTTAACGCCCCAGATGTCCTATGGCCTAAACTGTCCTAATGTAAATTGTCGGTTACTTTTTTTTAAAGGCTTAGTTCAGTGGAAATCCTTGTACAACCCTAACCTAGCGGTCCTAAGATCGAATCCTGCCCACACACCGGTGTCCTCCTTGCCTAAGCTCAAACCATCACGGGGAATTTTTTTTTGTGTTGTGCATGAATCGAACCTGTGACCTACCCTCAGGATGAAAACCCCTAAGAGAAAACTTACCCTACCTCAAACCAGTTGAGCTGAAGATCATTGACAAATTGTCAGTTACTTAATATATCTTTTGTCACTACAAAAAATAAATAATAATATTAAATAATTAAACATCATCTATACTTTGCACTGTACGTGTAATATCCATTTAATTTTAGCTTCATAATCAATACTTGAGTACTCGTTATTCTATATATAAACATTGATGAAGTGCTTAGGAATAGTAGACAAAGTAGGCTTAATTTAACGGTTATTTACAGAAGTACCATTACACTACACTGAATATTCTTGGAATTTTGCTATTTCTTTTTCTGGTCCAACTCACCCCTCAACGTCTAGGTTTGAGTCGTTTGACACCTACAGGGAAACAACACTATATATAAACATTTGATGAAGGGCTTAGGAATAGTAGACAAAGTAGGCTTAATGGTTATTTACAGAAGTGCTACTACAGTACACTGGATATTCTTGAAATTTTGCTATTTCTGGTCCAACTCACCCCTCAACGTCTAGGTTTGAGTCGTTTGACACCTACAGGGAAACAACATGTTCGCGCCGAAAAAACTGTTGTTGCCGACCACGAAACCCACCGGAAACGGATGAACCACATAAAATAATATATAAAGAAGGATACACAGTCACACACCACCGTCTTCACCCCGTAGACCACAACTCAAAAAAGGAGTAGAATTGAAAAGTAATTGTCGATGAGCAGGAAAGGTTGTAACTTGACTTGAAATGGCAACGGGTTGTGATTGCCGCATCGGAGACCGCAGATGCAGTCAGATCTGTTCATTAGAGAGAGTAGGAGAGGTAAACAGAATAGGTAGAGAGGGGGATGAGGTGCTGGCTGCATGCGGTGGTTTGGTCGTGGTGTAATGATGCCAGTGCTTGTGCTTGAGTTGTAGGATCAGAGATTGAGACTTAGAGATACTATGGCATACACTGTGAGAGTGTGTGTGTGAAGGAAAAGAGTTGTATGGTAGGCATTGAGCTGTATAGGGATGAGCTCGGGACGGTATCGGTATCGACCGATACCGATCCCGAAAACTCCCAAAACCCAATACCGATACCGAAAACATACAGTACGGTACGGTATTGGTTCGGTATCGGTACGGTACCAGTATGGTATCAGTATTTTACCTTAAAATACCGATACCACACCCGATACCGAAAATACCAAACCGAAAACCTCTAAAATGTGAATACCGATACCGAACATCCTCGATTCGGTACGGTATCGATACGGGAATGATATCGATTCGGTATTCGGTACAATATGCTCATCCCTAGAGCTGTACATCAAATTAAAGCAAATGTCATCCTTTATATATTTTTTACTTTACTATTTTTTTTTCTTGAGTAGGAGTTAAAGAATTGATTAAAGTAAACTCTTACTCATCTACCATATTCACCTTTTTTACTACTAAGGTGATCTATTTTTTTAACCCATTTTATTTTAGTGTATATCAATTACGAAGCCTTTTAATACGTAAGCACTCCAACATGATTTAACTAATATTTCTTCACAAATTTTGTTTCTAGAATCGGTTTTTTAAATTTTACTAAGCTCATGTCTAAATATACCATCACGAAGTATTTTCTATCTACCTTTCAACCGACCGGATGTAATGTGCAGTTGTCATGTTTATCTTTATACAAATTTTGGTGTGAATCACTTGCCTTTCGTATTCAGCGAGGTATTTTTTTTCGTTACTACCGTAATTTACTTATTCTTATCTACGTTTCGAACCCGCTACGAAGCGCGGTGTTTACCCAGTAGGTAAAACTTAAAAGTTGTCATATTTTATTTGACCAGCTTTATTTTCATGAACAAACATTGACCGAGTTATGAGTAACTGGAAAATCAAGCCTTTGGGTCAAGCTTTTATAGCTTATATATATTTCATCGCCATGTTTCGACTACTTGTATCTTTCTTGCCTAATTGTAATTAGGTAAGCTATAGACTAGAGAAGAAACAATGAGTGCTCTCGAAGATGGGGAGATTCCGCCGGAGAACTTTGGGGAGACATCAACGGTCACTTTCTTCTTGTCCAACCTACCAGATGAGATTGAAGCTGAGTGGTTGAGGGTTGAATGTGGGAGGTGTGGTCAGCTTAATGACGTCTATGTAGCTAGGAAACGAGACAGATTCGGGAAGATATTTGCTTTCGTAAGGTTTGTTAAGGTGAAGGATGTTTACAAGGTTGTTAAAGCTTTGAATAGCCTGGATGTTTTTTGGGAGGAGGATCTTTGCAAAGGTAGCTAGATTTAGTAAGGAGGATAGTAAATCCCGGACTGGTAGAACTCGTAGGGGCGCTGAGAAGATGAACGGCACAACTATGAAGCAGAACTTCTATGCACCTGGAAATGAGAAGAATATCAATGAATCTGGTCATGCGACGAGTCAACCGAAACATGCTGGTCTCGGGAAGAATGTATCGTTCAAGGAGACTCTAACCGGTAGGAGGGAGGCAAGCTATAGTGGGGGGCTAAAACACATTGCTTTAAACGACAAGGTAGATGGTGTGAAGCACTCATGGGTTGGTAGGTCAGTTGTGGGTGAAGCTAGAAACTACTTCAGACTTTGCAAGCTGATCGAGGGCCTGAAGGAGATCAAGGGAATTAAGATGGAGGTTAGATATCTGGGTGGTTTGAGAGTCTTAATCACAATGTCTACACCGGAGAAGGTTCCGGAGTTCATGAGTATGAAGGAAACCTGGGGGGACTGGTTGTCTGGGGTGTCTCAATGGAACGGTCAGATGTGGAATTCGATCGACTCACTTGGTTAAAAATCACCGGAATTCCATTGATCTTGTCTTCGACGGAGAACCTTGAAAGAATTGGGGCTAATTATGGGGAGGTCATTAGAGAAGCGGAGAACGGAGTCGCATACACTGATCTGTCCGGGGCTTATATTGGCATTCTGACGAATTGCGGCAACAAAATTGATGAAGAATTAAAGTCACTTGGAAAGGAGAGGCTTTTACTTGTTGGGTCTCTGAAGGTGCAGGCAGGTGGTTACGGATTTTATAGGGGAGGAAGTTTCCGTTGTTGGGGATGATACGGTCGACTTATCCAAAACGCCGGAAGCTGTTTACGAACGTGAAGTGGAACACACAAATGCTACGGAGCCGGTGGTATCAACGGAAAATGGGGACTCTCAACCTAAGGGTGGGGTGGCAGAGGTGGTGACGCCCCCGGGGCCGTCGAATACGGTGGAGTGCCAGTCATTGGCGGAGCCGGTAGGTGGCAATTTTGATATGGAAGTGGAAAAGTCTAAGGTAGCCGAAGGGGCTAAGCTGCATGGGAACAATGGGATGGACTCTTCATCTAGCATGCATGGGGAAAGCAACAACATGGGTGTCCATGAAAAGGTGGATAAACTGTCAGATTGTGCCTTGGGGGATTTGGTGGGGCCTAGGTTAGTAAATGAAAATAATAATTTTACTGAAAATGGTTTGGTGGATACTGATGGATCGGCCCAAGGTGAGAGTTTTTTAGGGGATAATTCTGGGCCGGCCCAAAATAAAGTGGGTGGGGCTAATTTATGGGAAAATTTGGTCAAGGCAAAGGGCCAAAGCAAAAACGTAAGAGACCCAAAGGTGTATCTACTGGTAGGAGGAAATTGAAATTAAAAGACAGTGGTGGCTCCCCTGCTCCGACGGGAAAACCTCAGATGGGTCTGGTACATCTCATGCTTTGGTGGGATTAAGAAGAAAAGAAGGAAGGGGAAGAAGGTGGCCTTGAAGGTACGTGGCGCTGATAACTACTCTGTGGACGACTCAGGTGTGCTTCACAAAGGAAGTGTGGAGGATGGCTTCGAGTCCGACTGGGTCTCAGATGATGACGAGGCGGTAGGGTCCGATACGACGTCTGGAGAGGTAAGGGTTAACTGTCCTGAGTCTGGGGTGAATTGTGATATTGAGCTAGGTCATACGTTAGGGGTCGGCCAGGTGGTCGGTGTATGTCTCACCGGATTTGAAAAGGAAATGGGGGAAAAAAATTGTTGATGAAGAGGTGCCTAGGGGTCTTAAATGAATTATATGTCTTTCAACATTAAAGGGGCGGGAGGGGCAGGTAAGTCGGCCAAGGTTAGGGAATTAAAACAAAAGTTCAAGTTAACTTGTATCGCTGTACAGGAGACACAGATTGCAGAGTTGTCAGATTTTTCAGGTTAGCAGATTTTGGGATGGTTCACCTTATGAAAAAGTGGTGGTCAATGCAGCGGGGAGGTCAGGAGGGTTGTTTACAATTTGGGATCCTGTGATTTTCAAGGTCAGTGTAATTAAGAAAGGTCAGAATTTTATTTTAGTAGGAGGTAACTGTGGGGACGACACGGGAATGCTACTCGTCGTTAATGTGTATGCCCCGAACGAACCGAATGCAAGAAAGAACCTGTGGGTGGAATTGTTGGGGGTCAGACAAGAGTTTAATGGGAGGTGGTTATTCATGGGAGATTTTAACGATGTGAGATGTGAAGGGGAAAGGTTAAATTCGGTCTTTGTGGTGACTAATGCACTTGCTTTCAACAATTTTATCGCGGATGCGGGGTTACTAAATACAATATGGGGGGTAGGAAGTTCACGTATATGTCACCGGATGGTACAAAATTGAGTAAGTTGGATAGAGCTCTCGTTTGTGATGGTTTTATGAGTAGATGGCCGAACGCGAAGGTGTTGGCACTTGATAGGGATGTGTCGGATCACTCCCCGGTAATTATCTCGTCTTCTGACACAAAGTTTGGCCCTCCCCCTTTTCGGTTCTACAATTCGTGGCTGGGTAAGGAGGGCTTAAATGAGGTGGTGGTGGGGGGGCTCAACTCGGATGTAGAGGATTGGCGTAAGGATGTCATTATGTTACAAAAGCTGAAACTGGTCAAGGAGAAAATCAAAGTTTGGAGGAAAGAGACAATGGATGCGGAGGAAGGGGCGGTCGAGGCTGCACGGAATCAAGTTAAATCATTGGAGACGTCCGCGGAAAGTAGACCCTGGAGGAGGCTGAAATATCGGCCTGGAAGGAGGCTAGACTGGTGATCAAAAATTGGGAATGGAACAAGTTAAAGGACTTGCGACAGAAAGCGAAGCTGCAATGGATACTGAAAGGTGATGAAAACTCGGCTTTGTTTCACGGGGCAATCAATAACAGGAAGGCACGCAACAGGGTGATGGGTTTACATATTGATGGGGACTGGATTGAAGAGCCGAGTGTGATTAAAAGAAAGCGGTCGAGATCTTTAGACAAAAGTTCGATGAGCCAATGCCATCTCGACCTAGGTTGTCAGGTGAGGGTTTTAAGAGGATCTCGTCTGAGGAGGCTAACGGACTCGTGGTTCCTTTTTCTAAGGAGGAGATCAGGGAGGCAATAAAGGATTGTGGGGGAGATAAAATCTCCGGGTCCGGACGGATTCTCGTTTGAATTCGTTAAGCACTATTGGGACAAGCTGGAGAATTATGTGGTTGCTATCATGGAAGAATTTTTCGTTCACGGATCCATTCATCCATCCTGCAACACGTCGTTTATTGCTCTTATTCCGAAGGTTAGCGATCCAATGGTATTCTCCGATTTTCGCCCCATTTCTCTTATTGGTGTCATTGGTAAAATCATTTCTAAGGTGTTGGTGGCACGTTTGAAAAAAGGTATTGGGTAGCGTTATATCCCCAGTCCAAACGGCGTTCATTAAAGGTAGAAATATCTTTGATGGTACGCTTGTTGCAAACGAGTTGGTGTCTTGGGCGAAACGAGGTAAGAAGAAGATGCTTCTGTTTAAAGCGGACTTTGAAAAGACTTACGACTGCGTATCCTGGAAGTTCCTTATCTCGGTAATGCATCATATGGGTTTCCCAACGAAATGGAAAACTTGGATCATGGGGCTACTTGTGACAAGTAGAGCGGCGGTACTCATCAACGGTTCATCTACCGAAGAATTCCAATTGAAAAGGGGACTAAGACAAGGAGACCCGTTGTCACCGTTCCTATTTACAATGGTCATGGAGGCTTTGAATGTCATGATGTCAAGGACGGTAAATGAGGGGACGTTCTGTGGTATAAAGTTACCGAATGATGGACCGGTTTTGTCACACCTATTCTACGCAGACGACGCCTTATTTGTGGGACAATGGTCGGAAGAAAACGTGCTGAATTTGAACAGAATTTTAAGGTGTTTTCTCTATAACCTCGGGGCTGAATGTGAACTTGTTAAAAAGCTTTATATATGGGGTGAACGTTTCTGGAGTGGAGGTGGAGAATATGGCGACACATCTCAGATGCAGGAAAGGCGAGTTGCCTTCGTGTATTTGGGGTTACCGGTGGGTTGTAACTTCAAAAGACTGGTTCATTGGAAGTCGGTTATTAATAAGTTTCATACTAAACTGTCTTCTTGGAAGGCAAAGTTTCTTTCTTTTGCAGGTAGATCAGTACTGATTAAAGCGGTGTTAGGAGCAATCCCAAATTACTTCTTCTCGCTATTTAAAGCACCGGCGGGAGTCATAAAGTCATTGGAAGGTCTTAGAAGGAAATTTCTTTGGGGAGGTGCTTCATCGAGAAATAAAATTAGGTGGGTGGCGTGGGATAATATTATCAAACCAAAGAACAAAGGGGGGTTGGGCGTGGGAAGCATTGAGGATTAAACATCGCCTTGTTAAGCAAATGGTGGTGGAGATACAAAACATCAAGCGAGCAACTATGGCGCAAGGTTATCAAGTCGATACATGAGGGGAGGGGCAGGTTGGGGTTCGTCCCTAGCAAGAAGACGTATACGGGGGCATGGTCTGACATCGTTGCTGTACAGAAGTCCTTTTCTACTCGCGGAATAAATCTGCAAGATATGTTCAGATGTTCGGTGGGTAGGGGGATTCGACAAGGTTTTGGGAAGATAAATGGTGTTCGGGCTCTAGGCTCGGCGATGAATTTCCAGGTTTAAAGCTGATGTGTGACAAGAAAAGGCTGCTGGTTTGTGAGTGTTTTCGGGTCTTAAACGGTCAAGTTTTGGTGGGACATTCCTTGGAGCAGGCTACCTTCGTCTGTCACAGAATGGGACGAAATGCAAAGACTTGTCTCACTGCTCATGAAACAAAGGGTGAGCGACAAACCTGACTGCTGGCTGTGGGGTGCGTCTGGGGCTGCAGTGGAGTTCTCTGTCAAACGGGTTCGGGATACGTTGATTCAAGTCACATGGGGATCGCTGCAGGCGTCAAAGTTTTCGTGGTGCAACCTGGTACCGCCAAAGGTGTTATGCTTTGTCTGGAAATTACTGAAAAATGGTGTACCATCGGCTGAAGCGCTGGCATTCAGAGGGGTCCAGGTTGGTGACGGCCTTGTAAGCGGTGCGGCCTTGAGCTGGAAACGACGAATCACATCTTTACAAGTTGCGTTTGGGCCAGAGCAATTTGGTGGAACGTGGGGGAATGGTTGAAGATGCATCAGTTAAAAAGGGAGGAAACTATTGACAAAATGATTGAAGAACTGAGCGCTTTAGGTGGTTCTGGGGCAAAATTGAGGGCTGTTTATGCCGTTATCTGTTTAACGGTTTGGAAGATATGGATCGGAGGAACGAGAAGGTTTTTAGAGATGTAAACACGGCCACACCAATCCTATTGGAAGATATCAAACTCGAATCTTTTTGGTGGATGGTTAAAAGAGGCAGACTCGCTGAATTGGATAAAGAGGTGTGGTGGGACTTCTCCCTGTTTGACAACGACTGAGTCGTCTAGAAGTCTGGGAACGGGTGGGTTGGTCTGGGTTCACATCAGCTTAGATCTGTTTCTGTTTTGTTTTGTAGCGATTGAGTTTTTCTGATGTATGTATCCTTTTTCGTTTACTTTTGGGTTGGCCCAGGTAGCTACTCGCTTAATGTGCCTGGGTGGAACTGAGTTTGTAATTTTGTTGGTGAATAAAGTTTCGTTTGAATGTTCAAAAAAAAAAAAAAATGTAATTAGGTGGCCTGGTGGGTCGATTTTTTTATACCGAGTTACCCCATGAAGAAAATGAGAACACTTATAGAATTTTTTTCCTTTGAAACGACTTTCTTATTCCTCCAATAGGCACATAGCCCCATGAACTCATTTTTGTTTCAAATTATACATAGATATAATAGAATGATTAATTTGACCCATCATATTAATTAATCGCTATTGTCTATTTTGTGCATGAGAAGCTCTCATGGTTGCCTGGATAGAGACTTCATCATGGTCGAATGTTTGTAGGATATATGTACGACATACCTAAGTATTGATCATGGCTCCAAGTAGCATGTCTGTGGGATGTACCCAATATTGAAGCATAATGTCCTCACATCCCAATGTTTTATGCTTGTTTCGATGTTGCTATTATTTTGTTTCGACATGGCTTATGCTTTAACTCGTTACAATTTTTATGCAAATTGCAACAGTGAAAATTCTTAAGGAAATACCATACAGACATCGTAATGTCAGTATGAACAAAATGCTGTATGTTCATCTTGGTTGTGTATCTTGGTTCGTGACACACTCCAATGTGTTAGTTTTGTATTTATCATTTTTTTGCTAGCTATATTTTGTTACTTTGGAACACAAATACCTTAGTACTTTCGCATATAATGTTGCATATACTAAGGATACAAATGCAGTTAACTTACTTGGATAAGTTGTAACTTAGTTTGTGTTAAGAATGTGATAACTTAGTATAAAATAACATTATCAGTTTCATTGACGTGGATGTATTATTATAATAACAAATTACGAAGAAAACATGACATTAGTAAATTACTAAATTTAGCTCAAATGGACTACGCTTTTTTTTTGTTTTTCTATTGAAAAACGATAAACATTTGGATATATCATTCTATTGAAAATAAGATACATCCATTTTGATAGTAGGTATGGATCATTATCCTTGTCCTATAATTTGGCTAACACTTCCAAATATACAACTTTTATAAACAAAAATGTATAAAACGTAACAAACTACCAACATAGAGTTCAAAGAGTATAAACAAAAAAGAAACTAAGACATACTATGGAAAATATTTAAACCACGTGAAGCATAAATAAATTAGACGAACAAATATATAATATATTTAGATCCAGATTTCAGCAAGTATCATTAAATAAAAAATGTCAATCCTCTTATGGTGGAGGTGGGGAGTTCGAGTACTGCCGGTACAAAAATGTTGCTGGTAGGCGGGTTTACCGCAGTGGACCTTCGGGAACTGGGTGTGAAATTATTGGTGGACCCGAGTTACTCTTGGAGTACTCCTTTGTCCAGTGAGTACTTCGTGAGTGGCCGTTAAAAAAAAAATCATTAAATTAAAAAATAAAAAAGAAACAAGAAACCCTCTTATTCATCTAGTCTTAGGAATTACGAGGGTGGTGGGCTAGATTTTAACGAGTATCAAATTAAAAAAAAAAAAAAAAAAACTAAAGTAAACTTTTTTTTAAACTCTTACATCATATGGATGATTGAGATACATGTATTTTGTTTTTCTTTTTTTAGTTTGGTTTAATAATTTATCAGGGCTTCATTCATGGACAGCTTCATTCTTCGATAATTATTAAGGAATAATCTTAATAATTTATTCATCATACTATGAAGTTGCACACTAATAAAATGGATCATAAAAAGATTTGATCAGATTAGATTCAGAATCATGTGGAGTATTAAAAGATACAGTTGGGCAGTTTACTATTAAATAAATGATGCAACCTTTATTTTACAAACACGACAAAACCAAGCATCGATTAACAATAAAATGTCAATACAAATAATTGACACTAACACTACTTTGATAATAAAGAGCATATGATCATGATGTCTTATCTTAAAAATCAACATCTTTATTCCATCGACGACATATGTTTACAAGCGTCCCACCAATGTCTCTACCATAAAAACAAAACTACACAAACCTCTTTTCTTTTCTTTGTTGCCCATCCTTTTTTGTCAATTTTTTTTACAACAAAAAAAAAAAAAAAAAAAAAAAAAAAAAACTGAATTAGAAAGAACACAGCTATCAAACCAAGAGACGGGTTCGACCAAGGTGGCACCACGGCTCAAACCCATGTCCATCTGGTCCTGCTGCTACTGCTACACATGCAAGCGTTAGCGAGGGCTTGCTTGAACTCGAACGGTAAAAGGAAAGAATCTTACTGTACATGTTATTATGTTCCTTTTAGAGAAGTCGGCAATTTGTGTTGAATCAAGTTGTTGATGATTCAACTTCAGCTGGTTTTTGGCTTGGTGATGGGACCAGTAACCATGCGCGATTAACACCCGGTCTAGCAGTTCTTGAGGCACCGGCTCACCTCTTCTTTGCTGTGGTGATATTCTAGCAGTGTGCACCAATGTTTTCCATTTGTCCTGCATCATACCAAACAATCCCAACGGTCCATGTCAACAAGATTGATTTTATGCACGCAAACGGTGTTTAAATCGAACTATCGAATCATACGTACCTTCAAATCCACATACGTACGGTGATTTGCGTCATCAAAAGCGCGTAACTTAACATCACGCCACCTGGGATTTTCAGAATAATAACACTTCACATTTAACATCCAAATAAAGTTTTCTTATTTAATGAGATGATAATAATATTATACCTTCCTGTTCCAAGCTTCTCAACAGCTTCAACTAAAGCTTCCACTTCAGAAACAGAAAACGGACGACGAATCCTGCGTTGTGCCGACTCAGCTCCCTTCGGCTTCCTCACTGGAACCACCGCCAGCTCACCCACGTTACTGGCTGGAACCGTCACTAACGCCCTTGAATCCACACCACTTTTATCATCCATTGACATCTCATGGCCACTTTCAGTTATGTTTCTAGAAATTGTCATTGGCGAATCCACTTGCTGCTGGAATACTACTTCATTAGCTACGGTCTGTGGTGGCGAGTACCTGATATACAAGATCATCCGTTTATTAAACTCCTGGCAATAATTACGGTTTATGGTTTACCAGTTAAGGATCTAGTAGTTTACCTTGTTAACGGCTGATTCTCATGGCACAAAAACGATGAAACTTGCAATTCGTTAGGCTCCAAGGTAAAACCAAGCGCATCGAGTTTATTATCATGGCAAATACCAGTTTGTGACAAAGTTTTATCATCATCTCTAATTCTTTTCCCCTGAAGCATCACTCCTACATGTAGCTCACCACTAAATATAGCAGTCACAGCCTCCATAACAGTCCTCTATCAAAATAAAAAAAAAGTCAATATAAGTCAACCATTGATTATAATTTACAAGTATAAACATTCGCTTTGACCGAAAAGTATATACACCTTTAGAGAACTAATGGTTGCGGTTTCTGGTATTTCAATGAAAAACTCAGGCACCCTAAAAGACTTGATCTTCAGCTTCACTGATCAAAATTTAAACACACAAACAGCTTTTAACATAAATTAATATGATTTACTAGAGTAGATGCAGTTACGTTTACGCAAAACTTTTATAACTACCATGTGAATCTTGAGAAGTTGCATCCAAACTAGACCCGTCTTCGATAAATCCAGATTTGTTGTCTGAATTGGAAGGATTATCCAACTGATAAAGTTTTCGTTTTTTGAAAGGATAATCCCTTAACGGTCTTTGATATTTGTAACCATGTTTCTTGTTACGGTACACATCTGAAAAAGACATTAAAACACTTTAATTCAAGAAACATAAAGATACACATAATTACATAGAACTTTAATCATAAAAGCTCACCACACTGTTTGGATGCAGATAACCTCCTAATTCTTCGGTCACCAATACAGGGTCGGGCCCTAAATGTTTTGTTATTTATGGCATCGGGCTGAGTGGTCCCGTAACATTTTTCATCATCATCATCATCATCATCATCATCATCTCTAATAACTAATTTCAAATTACAATCTACATTATTAACAACAGGCAGTTTGCCGTTTTTGGGTTGGTCGATTTTCATTTGTTTATGGTTTATATCCTCTATTTTACAATCAGAAACTGTAATGCCGGATGCAGGCCCAGAACAAGCGTCGGTAACAGGACCTTTATAATCTCAGACACGAAAAAGCTCTTATTGCAGCTTCCTTGATCACAAACATTTGGTTTTGGAGAGGCGTTTTCAGTCTTGATTATAGACTCGTTAACGGTTTTAACATCCTCATGGCTTATCGTATTAACAGAATCATCAACCTCCAATAATAATTTGCCAGCAACAGTAGCTAGTAAGTCGAACGCACACATTCGATTATGATCCTCGTTTCTTTTCCATGACGAAACCCTCTTCTGAAACAATTCGCATAAAAAACGATACATAACAAAACAAAACAATATTTACTTTCGGATAATTATTAACAATTTATTAGAGAATTATGATGTTTACCCTGGCTGATCTGGGAGCCCGAGGCGTCGGGGGGACCTGATAACCGTTAAAACCATACTCTAACCGATTTTGTAACACCATATCTCGGTTTCAACAAACGCTTCACGCCATCTTTGCAGGATCTAATTAACAAATAACATAGATTTCATTATTAACAGAAGCATTAGATCAAATTAACAAATAATGCACTAATAACAATATCAACTAACAAGTAACAACTTATAAGATCATTGTTACCATAATTGGGCAACCTAACATAAACCTACAAACATTCAAGATTTACTAAAAACACATCTAAATTTCCAAAACAAGAAGATTCAAATTCAGATCAAAACACAGAACTAAAGAGCATATGTAGATCATCATTCATAATAATAACAATAATAACAGAAAAAAAAACAGTGAATTAATAAAAAAAGGAAAGTTTGAATCTGACACACAGGATCCATAAAAGGTAGGGCACACCACCAATCTCCCAAGCAACAAGCACTTACAAGATTTGACAAAACTTTATATCCATCAAAAGCAATAAAATTTCATATATACAAAAAAAGACGAATTTAAAGTGAAAATTAAAAAGGTTTTGAATTTCAAGAATTCAAACCTCTTCCCTCAAATAAAAGTATTAAACCCTGAAAAAGTATACATGTTGCAAACAAATATATAATAATAATCTGTTAAAAAATTTTAGAAACCAACCTCATGATCGTCTTACCTACCCACCAAATTATAAAACTTTAAACAATTTTTTACAAGAAATCAACATAATTTAGACATCAAAAGATCAGATCAAACATAAAGGGTAAATTACAAACAAAATTCACAAAATAATCCAAGAAATTATAAAATTTAAGATAATGCTTATTTGGTTATAATAAATTCAGATAAAATTTTAAAAAAAAATCACAACAAAAAACCATAATTCAGTCATGAAAACAAAAAAAATCAAAACTTTATACAAAAGAAAGCAAATTAATTCAATCACCTTTAATAAACCCGCGATTTGATCAAGAAATTCTTCAAAAACATTTTTTCAAGATTCTGAATCTTGAAAATATTTAGTATTTCTTTAATTTTATAAAATGTGTGTTTGGATAAATCGAAAACCCACAAACCAATTCACAAAATTGGGTATAGAACAAAACCCATAAGTTGGATTTGATGATTTAAAAAAAAACAGTGGTTTGATTTGTTTTTGAGACGCAACAGTTTATTGATTTTCTCTCTCTAGAATGGGTTTCTTTCTCTCTCTGTCTAGAAATATTTGAAAAGATGAAGAATGAGAGTTGAGAGATTAGATTGAAAGACAAAAAACACAAAACCCTGTGAAAAACCACCCAACCATTGGCCTAAAACCCCAACTGTTTATAATACTCATTGACCCTTGTTGTTACCGGATGTATCGGTGTTACACTTGGGTGTTACCGGTTACACCAGGTTACACACCTTTCGGAACTCTATAAGACCGGTTCTACGCAATAAGGTGGCCCACACACTCTAGAGAATGCTCTTGGATGTTGCCACGTGGAAAGGGTTGTGACATCCTGTGGTGATTATAGCATTAGCCAGATCGAGAAAAACGTTGGGTCACCAAGAGAGCAAGGGCATAATTGTCAACTACTTTATTATTATTATTATTATATTTTATTATTATTTTTTTTTGGTGAATTTGGACATCCAATTGAACATGTTATTCTAAATTTAGACAAGTCCGTAACAATTGTGGTCTTCTTGTTTATCTCACCATTTCCTTTTACGTATAGGAATAGGATTGCAAATTTGAATGGGTTATTATTCGGGTTAAGTTTAATTTGTTTAGTTAAACCAATAGACGTGTTTACTTGTTTAGGATCCATTTAACTCATTTATTACAGTATGGTTAATTCACGTTAACATGTTTGACTTGTTTAGATAAATAAATGCATTATACGAGTCGTGTTCATGTTTCATAAGTTGATAAAGGAGTTTATTTTTTACAGAAAAGAATTTATATGTCGTGTTCCACTTCATCAATTAAATGGGCACGATATATTTACTTTAATATATTTATTTAAAATGATTTTCGCTATGTTTTTATATTTCATTGTAACTAAAATGAATTAAATAAATCTTTAAGTTTGAAAACAGCGGTGTAACGTTACGCAAGGTACATGTTAGTTTTGCATTTTCTTATAGAAAGTTTTTGTTGAGAATGTGTTTTCTATATCTTAAGTTTATATAAAGTTCTATCCCTTGCTGTGAGGCGCATGTTCTCCTGCTAGTTTATCATTAATCGCAATAAAGTGGTTATGAGTAAAATATATTTCGCATTATATATGTCATTAATTTTTTATTTATAGCTTTATGTCTAGAATTTTATTAGTATATATTACAATTTTCAAACATAATATTAAAAAAATAGTGATAAACAGATATATGGTTAAGAGATTGGATTTAAAGGAGAAAATGGGCAGAATGCCATGTTGATAATAAAAGAAATGTAGAATCCTACGTGGTAGGGAAACGAGGCACCATTGATGCTTTATGCTTAGATTGAGGGCGTGGGGCGGTTTTGGGGGGGGGGGAAGCAATGCGGGCGGTGGTAACACCGGCCCATGGGGCGGGGAAGGGGGGGCGGGGAGGGGGAGGCGGTGGGGGAAAGCCGGGCGGGGGGGGGGGGGGGGGGGGGGTGGGGGGGGTTTTGGGTGGGTGACGTGGCTTCTTTTGGTTGGTTGATTTTTTTTTTCTTTTTTTTTATTTAACTTTAACACAATATAATATTATTCCTTTCACCCCCCTTTCCCCCCCTTCACTCCCCACAATTTTTTTCCCCCCCACATGGGTCCCACAAGTGCCACATGGCGCTTCACCCCCCTCATTCCCGCCCTCCTCCCTATAGTCTTAGTATTATCCCTTTTTCATACAACGATTGAATAGGACAGGCGATAAGTGTTTAACGGAGGAGAAAATTGTTACGCGTGTCCATAGGATAGACTGCAAGTATTGCTGCAAACGAAATGTACTTTTAGTGAATAGTTTATGAAACGTTGTGTGTTCGTTCGTTTAATAAATGAATGAGCATGAACAAAAAAAAATATGTTCATTTAGTTAAAAGATGGAACATGAACAGATGATGCGTTTGTTCGTGAACATTTGGTAACATGTTCGTTTGTGTTCGATAGTTTAATAGAGATTTTAATTTTTATATGTTTTTTATATTCTTTAATTTTTATTTATTTTACCCAAGTAAATAAATAATTTATATGATGTATGTATATGATTATATGAGATCAACAAACCCTACTTTTAGATAAATAATTAATGAAGACATCAAATTTAACATGCGAGCTTAGTTTTTTAACACCACTTTATTATGTTTACTAATATTATGTTAAGTACTAAATACGTTTGTATAATTAGGTTATATTTGGGTGGATCTAGTTAGTTTCCTAATATATGTGAATTCGATCTTATTCGAAAGTTCATATACGTCAATTTCTGTTTGTTTGTGTTCATTAATGTTTGTTTGCGTTCGTGTGTGTTCATGAACAAAATTAACAAATGAACAGGAAACAGGACACAAGTGTTTTCTTAACAAACGAACACGAACAGAAAAACTCATTCGATGAGAGCTCATGAAACGTTTATGAACAATTTCATTAACAAAACGAACACGAACAAGGCCTTGTTCGTATTCGTTCGATTCATTTGCAGCCCTAATTGCAAATATTTTTGAGAGTATAAAATCATAAAGCTAACACCTAGATATGTGCATTCATGAATTTTTCACTTGAGCACGTTGCATCATGAAGAACCACATACCTGTACGGGAACATACTCGAGCGATGATGAAGATGAGCGAGACCAAACCGGTCTTCTTCGTCTTCCAGATCCGGATTTGAGATTAAAAAAAGGGAAAGAAAAAGGATGGGAAGCGATTGAAAGGAGTTTCCTCTTATTCACATATACAAAAAGTTGGGTAGGGCTCTAATGTGTCCCATAGGAGGAACTATTGGGCCACCATCATGGACCTTTAACCTAATGGGTTAAGCCGGGAAACCCTCAGCCCAGTAAGTAGAGTACTATAAGCTAGATTGTGTTGGGTCTCGTTGTTGGGTTTGTTAAAAATATTAACATTCATCCTAATATTTTTATTTCAATTTTATTTCCTAATATTTTTATTTCTTTTTTTTTATAAAATTTAAAAACATTTTGCATAAGTGTTTATGCAGGTGGGCTTTGGTTGATTTGGTCATGTAGAGGCCCAGTTCCAGAAGAAGAAAAGAGCCCAGTTCGTTAGCCCAGTTCAAGTTGGCCTGTTGGCCTTTGGCCCAGTCCTTGGTGGCTGCCACGTTGGCAATCCCGTGTGCAAAAGCACACTTTAGTTTCGTCCGTTTGATCATTTGTGTACTGTTTTACTAGTGCCAATGGCACTTTGATAGGATAGGTTGGATAGTGGATTCAGGTGCTAATGAACATATGGTCAATAGTGATAAGGATGTGTTTGATTATATTGATGTATCAGATTTTAATATTAAAATTAAACATCCTAATGGAACATTTGCTATGGTAACCAAAATTGGAAAGTTGGAATTGTCTAATGATGTGATTTTACAAGATGTGTTGGTTGTACCTGAATACTCTGTTAACCTCATGTCTGTTCACAAACTTGCTAAAGATAATAAACTTTTTGTTAGGTTTGATGAAAATAAGTGTTATATCCAGGACCTATCTGCCAAGAAAGAAACCCTGGTGATTGGTAATCAAATGGATGGTCTTTATATGTGTGACAACTCTTCTATGTCTTCTAAGGTGTGCTGCAATAATAGTAAAGTGGTCAAACTTTGGCAAAACAGACTAGGTCATCCTTTTAATCAGATCTTAAAAGTTCTAAAACTTAATATGAGTCATAAACTCTGTTGGTGAGAATGATTCCCTGTGAGGTTTGCCAAAGGGCTAAACAACACAGAGAACATTCCCTCTCAGTGATCATAAGAGCACTCATGTAGGGATTTTAGTTCATACTTATGTGTGGGGTCTTATAGGGTTTCTGATAGATAAGTCATAAATGTTTTTTTAACTATAGTAGATGGATTCTCTAGGGTTGTCTGGGTGCGTCTGATGAAAAATAAATCTAATGTCTTTCAGAATGTTAAAGATTTTGTTAATTTAACTCAATTTCATCGAAATGTTAAGATTATCAGAAGTGATAATGGTCTTGAGTTTTTCAATCATCAAATGAATTATTTTTGTAAAGAAAAGGGTATTATCCATCTAAACACTTGTGCCTATACATCACAACAGAATGGGGTGGTGGAAAGGAAGCACAGACACCTTCTTAATGTTGCTAAGGCCTTACTTTTTCAAAGTATTTACCTGTTAATTTTGGACTGAATGTATTCTAACTGCTTCTTATTTGATCAATAGGACTCCTTCATCATTTCTGAATGGCAAAATTCCTTATGAGTTTCTATTTTCTTTTCCTCCCTTTCTTGAGCACCTTAGCATTTTTGGATGTCTGTGTTTTGCTACTGTGTTAAATGAATCTAATAAAACTTGAAAGCAGGCAGAAAAATGTGTGTTTATTAGTTATTCTAATGAGAAAACGGTATAAATTGTTTAGTCTTGACTCTAAAACTACTTTTTTCTCTAGGGATGTCAAATTTTTGAGTCATGCTTTCCTTTTAAAGATTCCAATATTTTTCAATCTTTTGATTCCAATATTGATAAATCTGTTAATTCTTTAAATTTTTTCAATATTTTTCAAGACACAGAACATCAACATAATTCTGAGGTGAATGATCCAATGATGAATGGGAGGGTAATGGTAATAGAGATTCAGAACACATGAATCACATCAATCAGAAGTTGTCCAAGACACTAGTGGCAAGGCTGGAACCCAGCAGCCTAGTGAAAACTTGGATAATTCTGATAAGGCTAAACAATAAAATCTTTCACATTTTTTTTGTATATCCGTTGATAAAAAAAATTATTTCATTAAGATTTGATAATATTACAACTAGTGGCGTAGCTTAGTTGGGGCGTGGAGGGGCGGCCAACCCCCTCGGATTTTCGCGCAAAAGTTCCGATTATATAGTATCCGTATAGAAAATTTTGAAAATATAGGGTTTCGAGCCCTGAACTAGTGACTTCCGAACCCCGGTGACTTTCGACCCCCAAACCTTGGGGTCAAGCTTCGCCATTGATACAAACATGAAGTCACGAAGTACATATTGTGGTAGTTATTTGCAAATACTTTTAGTCAGAACTAAAGAAACACTAACATCTTTAATAGGCGGCCCAATTTGTCATTTGACTTCAACGTTGCAAGAGCATGTACGGATGTTCAGTTGCTTGACGTAAAAGTAACATTTGCTTTTTTTTGTTGTAATGCTTACGTTACATATGAAATAAATTTTCACATCACTATTATTAAATTCAACGTATAATGAATATAAAAAGAATATTGAGACATTAATAAAATCAAAGAAGATAGGGTTAGAAAAATCAACATACATGTTTAATCATTAAGTTGTTATACATATCTTCAACTTTATATATTCGATGAAGATATCATCATTTATCCATTATCGCCACATTTGTTTTATATAAATTTAAAAAAATACATGTCACTTGAATTAATTATTTAAATAAGAATATTTGTATGCGTGTTAAGAGCCTTGACATTTAGTTCTCTGTGTTCACGTGATTGATATCTCCCATATTTTGATAAGTGGTAGTAATTGATTGTGAGAGAAGAAGAAATAAAAGTTATTCTTCATCTTTATACTAGATTATACCCCGGGAACGTCCCGGGGTTGAAAAATCTAATATGACATATTAATTTTACATATGAAATAAAATGATGCGCTTTACAGTTACATTCATGAAAGCTTCGGATAGCAGCTAACCTAAAACAATTAAATATATCTCTAATGTTAACGCCTAACCTTAAACAATGTATGACTCTAATATTAATATCTAACCAAAAACAATGTATAACTCCAATGCTAACGCATGTCGAAAATAGAATTCATATTTACTGATTTAAACATAATTAGTGACTTGTCTATACATGATTAATGATTTACCTGAACGCTTTGTGTTTTTTTCCTGTTTTAACAAACCCAACAAAAAAATAGTCGTTTTTTTCTCCGTTTTTTATATAACACTATGGTACTCGTTGGAAAGATAATAAAACGCTCGTTAATTTGGTGTAATTTTTTCTTTAAAAAATCTCGTATATAAAAGATATTAACGTTTAAAAATTATGGGAGGAACATAAGAGAGAAAAATCTAATTTTGTTTTTAAATTTTTTTTTTCTAAAATATCTCAATGCCACATGGGATGACACATGGCACACTCAATGAAGAGAATGCCTTTTAAATGACATGTCATTAAAATAGCTTCTTTTATTATATGTATAGATTTGATGTGAAACTGTTCACTCTCTATAAGTTTTTACTACATTTTGAAAATGGTTATGAGTAAAGGAGATATAAAAGATAATGATAAAAGTATAAAAAAAAAATTATTTAACTGAAAAGGAGAAGGAAAATGTAATTAATTTTAGTGTAATTTTAAAGATGGAGATCCTAATGAGAACGCTCTTAAGACAATATAAAACCACGGTGACAATAGTGTCGATTAGGTTTGCGGTATTCAGGTTATCAGATGGATCTAACCATAACACGACCGATATTCATGCAATCGAGATACAACTCATTTAACCCATTTATCTAAACATAAAGACGGATTGTAAAGAGGTTAATGGGAGATTAGTTCTAATGAACGGGTCATCAATAGATTGGCCAGTCAACCTGCTTAAAAATCTGTTGTCAAACAAATCAACCTAAACACAACCAATTTTAGTAAACGAATTAAACAGCTCAAACAACATGTTTATTACATGCCTAGGTAGAACAAACTAAAACATAACATACATTCTTTTACCCCTAGTGGGTCTAGTTTGATTATTTTTTAGTATGTTTTCTCCAGGATATCTAATGTGCCGGTAAATTTTGGTTGTACCAAACAAGATGTTAGGTTATACTAACTTACCAAGTCAGTCAAATCAAAAAGCCTAACTAATCAATGCAAAATTAGAGTCATCTAATATAAGGTAATCCATTTTTAATCATGCCAAATGTTTTATTTCAATTTTGGCTATAATAGATATATTTTACAAATTTGTAGCTAGTTGTATAGTTGTTACTTGCTTCAGATTGCTAACTTTGTCTGAAACCAAAAAAATCATATCTCAAGTCCATCTTCCCCCTCGATTCATTCGTCTTCTTTCGGATCAAGAGTATATCCGTCCATAAACCCATCTCTTTCCTGGACTCGCAGGCGATCTCTGCACCATACATATGCAAAATGCAAGAAAATAATAAACCACATAAACTTATCTGAAAACATTCAATTATACCAAGAACCATATATAGAGAGAATAAAAGCAGATTTTCTCCAGCTTACTCGACTTTGGTGCGGAATTCTAATAAGCATTCGCATAATGACATTCAGCTTTATGTGGGGAGTAATTGAACCGATTCGATTTTACAAATGCAAATACCTGAATGTAAAGTAAAAACATTCAAGTTGGATATTAATGTATCATGAGCAACTAAAACAAAACTGAACCTAAAACCCTATTTTTGTATTTTAGGCGCGTAGCGCGAGGCGCTCAAGATAACTCAGATGATGTAAAATTTAGAAATTTAAGAGGTTGGTAAGTAAAACAAGCAAATGGATGAGGAAACTATGAAAGGTTTACATGATTACAAGGTTAAGAGGAAAGTTTCATTTTTTGTTTCTCGCCGCTTTCATCCAATATCTTTTCCCACTTGGCCATCCATGCGGTTTAAAAAAAACTTGGCATTTTCATCCACTTCGTCAACCCCATCCATTTTTTACCGTTAAATGGAGGGGTATTATGTCTTTTATTAAAAACAAAAAACAAATAAAACTAAACCAAAAATAACTAGCTACATCTTCATCCTTTTTGGATGAAAGTGGTCAAAGTGACCAAACCACGGTAAAGGTTTATT
>JAUTDX010007079.1:0-25047 GCA_030844895.1 Ambrosia x helenae | reverse complement strand
TCAAAAAGGGCAAAATCAGACTTTTCCCACATCAGAAGTTTGACCTAGGCGGTTTAAAACTTCTGATAAATACCTTTTTCAACACTTATCCATTCAAAAAGCAAAAATTCCCTCCTCTCTCTCAAAAAGCTCTCAAACCCTGTACCTGCAAAAACACTGTTTGATCCAAACACACATAAACCACATGGCTCTAGTTCTAAAACAGGGACACAATCTTAGAGCCCTACTTAGAGAAACAAGAAGGTTGGTCCCAATACGATGAGATCATTGATCTCGTCGTCAAATCCCAATATATCACCGCTCTCACAATAGACCCACCAATACATCCTGAAACTCTCAATGAGTTCTGGGCTAACACTGAGACAGTGATGGTGGATAATGAGGTTATCTCTCTCAACTCAACAATCAAAGGGAGACGAATGGCCATCACACCGGCCACACTTGCAATCAAACTGGGGTTGAATGATGTGAATGCCCCTGAACAGGTTGCAAACTCTGAAATTCACCTAACCATGACAGAATGTGGTTATCAAGGTACTCTCTCACAAGCTACAATCTTTAAAAAGTATTTTGAACCAAAATACAAACTTTTGTTTCATTATATCATTATGTGTTTGAGTCCTAAAACAGGGCCTTATGACCAGACGCCGTTAATCTTTAAAAAGTATTTTGAACCAAAATACAAACTTTTGTTTCATTATATCACAAGCATACTCTAGGCACAACAAACCGGCTTCCTGGCCAGAAGATGACCAAGGGGAACAAGAACCAGTCCCCATGGAACCCTCATCTTCCAAACCTACACCCCCAAAGGCCAAGAAACCAAACAACAAAAACAAAAACCCACCAAACCAAAAAGAAAAGCAGTTCAGGAGGTTGAGATACCTGAGTTGACTGCTGTGCAATCTGCACTTGATAAAGATGTGACTGAAACATCCTCTCATTCTCATCCATCTCAAACCCCAACAAGAGCACCAATCACAATACTTTTCAAAAGAAAAGACTAAAGAAAACTATTCCTATTGACTCTTCTTTTGAAACTGCTGAACCCATTGACCAAACTACTGAACCAGCACCCCAAATTTCTGAACCTGATATTGAAATAGCCAAACTTCTCTCTAAGCTAAAAGATAAAGTCCCATCTAAACATGTCAGTCCCCAACAACCATATCAAACAGGGGACATAGCCTCAGAACTTGACATGGATGTGGACACTCAAAGCCCAAACCAAAGAGATGAGGATGAACCAGGGTCTCTAAGCCCAAACTTAGAAACTCCTGGTACTTTTGAGGCTGCTACTACTCATTAACCACCAGTGGTGGATCTGAGGAAAGAAGCAACATTGCTAAGACCTCAACTGTGGCAACTACTGATGAAGGCTTAATGCCTGAGGTAGGAAATCCTCTGAACCAAGAAAAAGAAGTACATGAGAAAACTGAGTTGGGCTCAGCTCATGATGTAACTGATACAGTCCTCATTGAGGATGTAATCAAGGATTCAGATGATTCCATTGACTTGGATGATGCTTCATAACCCAAAACTACTGAATTGACGGCTACAAGTGAAGGTCCTGCACCTGGTGTATCTATGCTCAAGAAGCTAGTCACACCAGATCAGGTTAAAGTCCACTTAATCCCTGATTCCCCTATAGTGGCATCTTCTATACAACAAGAAGATCAACCAAAAACACACCCCTCACTACAAATGCCTACCCAATTCCCTGGGCAATCTAACATAGACATGAACCAGCTATGCAGCCCAGATGGTCCCTTATATCACATGATGAACACTCTCATCAAAAATCACTTCCAAACCTACACAGCTAACTTGGAGCTGTCCATCAAGAACCAAATTTGGAATGATACAGACTAAGATGAACGATCTGTCCAAAAAAATTGACTTCAACACCAAACAGATTGCTTTTCTTACAGGTCATTTCTCTACACCCTCAAAACGTGATGAAGCCAAAAAGGGGGAGAAAACTAAGGAACCTATGGAGTCACTTGAAGCCAGGAAAAAGGCAAGAGTGGCTATCCTAGAAAGAGATCAGAGAGACCAAGCCAGGAAAGAAAAACTGGCCCAACAGTTTGGTGTCTCCATTCAAGAAATAGAAGATTCTGAAAAACCTGTTGAAACCCAAGGCCACAATGAAGAAACCTCTGATGGTGAAAGTTCTGATGAAGACTCAGAAAATACTGAAGACAATCCTTCAGTAGTTGACAAACCTTCAGTAGTTGTCAACCATCAGAAGTCAACACTTCCTACACTGAAACTACTGAACAGCCTTCCAGATCAACTGAACCTACTCAATCAACTCCAATTCCAAAGCCTACTACAATTACCACAATGACTGTACTAAACCCTTCTCCTCTATCAATGTCCAAAGAAATACTAGAGAAGAGTTTAATTGCAGCTGAAAGAAAGGCCAAGGAAGATGAGATCTGGAATGCTCTGGAAACAAGGGATGACTTAAGCCTAAATGAAAAACTACAGGCTTATGAAGCAGAACTTCAAAGGCAGGCTAACCAAGAAAGAATTGCTGAGGAAGACAAAAGACAACAACTGATGTCTTACATTACCAAGAACAGCAAGACCAAAGCCCATACATTAAAGGGACTCTCCATGGAAGAGCTGACAAGAATAGCTCAACTTATTGCAGACAAACTTGCAACAAGTAAAGATGGAAAAGCCAAGAGAGCCCAAATGATAGAAGAACTAGTAGCTAATGGTTATGGTTCAAAAGCCTCTGTGTCCAAATGGAAAGAAGAAAGATTAGTGGACACTTACAGAAAATACAAGGCTGCAAGGGCTGCAAATTCAGAGAAGTTTGAAACTGCTGAAGTATCAACTTCAGTAGTTAGAACTTCTGGTGTTCAAAGAAGACCATCTACTCAAAAGAAGAAATCAGAGGAGAATGTGAAGACTGATTTTAGAATGGTACTACTAGAAGGAAGTACAGTAGTCCATTCTGACTTTGACATTGAAGAAAAACCCCTGATCACACAATTCAGGGATCCTTCCACCTTTGCCTATCAAATCCAGAAAACCATCAAAGACAAACTGCACACTAAGGTAGTTACTGAGCATCATTTGCCAACTTTTCAACTACCTAATGTGGTGCAACAAGAACAAGGAAGAGAATCCCACCTGAGAGTCACTGAAGTTGAAAACATCCAACACTCAGGAGCATCCCAGGGTACCACCATGGTTCCCTACACTTTAGACATTGACAAGTCTAAAGTACCTATCATCAGATGGTCCTTTACTGATAACAACTCAGTACAAGTGACAAGAAGAGACCAGACAAGCAGAGCCTATAAGTCGATGAATGATCTGAAGAAGCTATCAACTCAAGACCTGCTTACAATCCAGCATCTAAATCCACAAAAAGGATCTCTCACTGATGAACAGCTGAACCAGCTGAAGAATTCCATGTTCAAAGGAATATGGAAAATTGTAAATGACAGAAGAAAACAATAAGGAATTAGAAAGGTTTTGGCTTCATCAATCCAGGGGAGATTGTTAGGACAAAAAGGATTGGTGAAACCACTTTTGCAAACCTTAGTCTAATTCACTTCTGTCAAAATATTCTAAGTATAGAACTACTGAAGAATGAAGATCAAACTGCTGAAGAAGAGATTACACAAGTACTGAAGAAGAAAAGTCATCAAAAGTTCTGAAGTCCAAACCAGACATATCTACTGAAGAACTACTGAAGACAAACTACTCATCAGTAGTTTGTCATTCATCAGTACTTATGAGAAGATCTTTTCCACCGCCTTTTGTATCAGTAGTTTATTAGTTTAGTATTACTTTTACTTTTTGTACAAGTTAAAAGATTGCAACTTGTTGCAACTTGTCTCTGAACTTGCTTTTTGGCAAGGTTCATGTATTTGTAAGGTCTATAAATAGATGGGTTCATCCCTCTATTTTAGACATTGATTTTAATACAGAAATCCTTCAAAGCTTATCATTGTTATTACCATTTCATTTACTAAGAATCTGTTTAAGTGTTTATTTTCATTCATTGCTTAGATTCTCATTAAATACTTATCTTTAGTTTTATCAAACGTCCAGGGGGAGTAATAACTCCTGTTGATAAGTGTAGTTTTAAACTCATAGCATTCCGTTGTGCTATCACTAATTAAGAACTTGCTAAACACCTAAGTGTTCACTAGCAAGTTCATATAAAGAGCAATACTGATCCAACAGGTATGGAATATTATTATTAGCACGTGATTATAAGTTTTTTCATTATTATTATTATTAGATGTACCGATTTAAAATGTAGCTATGTTTGTTAATTTGTGTTGGTTTTGTGAATTTAGAAAAGTTTTTGGCTATTAGTTGTTTATCGATTGTTGTTGTTTAGGTGTTTCATGTTCTTAAAATCGTTTATATGTGATGTTTCATGCTCTTTACTAACAGGTTTTTATTTCCCAACCACAAACAGGGCTTTTAGATTTTCATCTATTTATATTAGGATGAGATCCTTCTAATTTGTGTTTTTCTTAACTGATTTTATTTAGTGTAACATTACGCAATTAATACTTGTACGTTACACGCTCATCAATAATAAAACGTCAAGTTTTCATTTGTATATTCGCATTTATTTATTTTGTCGCGTTTATGGAACCCTAATATGATATATATATTATAATATACTTTATGTGTGTTGGATTGTATTAAATAAAAAAAATAATAAAAATCTGCTCTGGCCGGGGTTCGAACCCGCGCCAGAGCCACACATGCTCACATACTTAACCAACCGGGCTGGACTATCATCTTGTGATAAACCCGGACTCATTATAATTTTATACACACATTAAAACTCCCACAGTTGACAAGGAAAGTCAACTGTGGGATAGCTTGGTGAGCAATCCATAGAATTAACGTATGATTGAGCTATTGTTGGTAAATTCGTGCAATAACCGGCCAAATCCAACGCGTTTACACGTCAATAACACATCAATTGTTGACTTTTTATTCAATTATACGCGTAGCATTCAATTGAAGGTCAAACCTTCCAATTAACCCTAACCCTAATCATCAGTATAAATTGAGGGTCTGCGAAGCTTAACAACTCGCTCACAATACTCTCTCAACCTCCAATTTTCTCTATTACACTCTGAAATTGATTAGCGAGTTCGTTGTTTGACTTTCTCTTTGACCCGTCTGTTATCATCAATTCTACACTGTGAGTACGATTATGTTTGTGGGTTTTATTCATCGGCATTCAAGCAACAATAGCCCTAACATTAATCGGGCTATGGTTGCCTGAATCATTCAATTAAAATTCTAGGGTTCATCGTGTTATTAATTGGGGATAAACCTGGAATTCGCTATTGTATTTATTTATTTTGAAACCAGAATCATCACAACCACCGGCCTAGGCCAAGTGGTTGTGACTCTGGCCCTCCACAGAGGTCACCCGGGTTCGAGTCCCGGCTCTGACCGGTTTTTGTTCTTTTCTTTTCTTTTCTTTTTTTTGAACCACAATTACATTATATATATATATTAAATCCTTTTAATCTTTTAAATTCTTTTTAAAATACCAAAACCATTTTATAAATTCTAAAAAAATTATAATTGTTTAATCTGATATAGAAGTTTTATTTGTAATTTTTATTTTTCAGAAATTCATTTATTTAATAATTATAATAATTAAATCATTTTTATACTATTATATTTATAAAAATCCATTTATATATCAAAACAGTTTTATTAAATTCCCCAAAAATTATCCTAACTTTTTATAAAGTTAAACTTTACTGAAATAATTTTTAATTCAGTAAAATCATTTATTTTATATTTTTAATCAATTTTTGTTAGATTTAATCATAATTAATTCATAATAAATCCAATTTTCATCATTTTTGCACCAAAATTTTATACAAATTATTTTTAATTATTTAGAACAGAAATATGATTTTTAAAATAAGAATTCTTTAATTTTAGTATTTTTGAATATTAAAGTTAATAATTGGCTATTTATAAATAAATAGATTTAAAAATCTATTTTAAATGAAATAAATTTTATAAAAATTATTTTATTGCTTCAAACACTTTAATGTGTACATTCAAAATCCAAATTTTATAAAAAGACTATCTTTCATTAATTATCCAATTTTCCTTTATTAATTAAGCATTTTAATTTAAATTTCAACAATTGATTATCCCCAAATCGAAACCCTAGGATACACATATTAGTTAATTAGACTTAGACTTATTACATATTACCTTATTATAGGGTGATATTTGGAAATCACTTTGGGCAACACAATTATCATATCTTTTCAACAAGTTAACATTTGCTAAGGTGAGTTTACATAGCCCCTTTTATTTATCACCATTTTTGGGGTGAAACATGTTATAACATTTTCATTGCAATTCAATCATCAATGTGTCTATGTGTTTTCTATGTTGCATTATGTCTTGAGCATGATTAGAGTAAGCACCATTCTAGCATAATCATTAACATTGATCAGCCGACGGTATACATTGATAGATCTATTGGACTGACAATCCCACCCGGATACGTGCCTCCTACAAAGGTTACGTGGGTGTTTGTTATCGCATAACATATTCATTGGGACCATAAGTGTATGGTATGTATCATTTTATAACAGTCAACAGGGTTGATTATGCACTCGATTTATTTCTAATATGTTCTCACATATGGGCTAGATTAACATGACACATGAATTGCACATCATTTTTATTCAATTATCAAAAACCTATGTAATTCTCACCAACTTATGTTGACCCAAAATACTTTCAAAATTAACATGTTTCAGGTAACAATGAAGCTGAGGCTTGAGTTAGCATGAGGATATTACTTGAAGTTTATTTGAAGTCATTGAAGTTGTTATTTGAGTTTATGTATTTGAATTCTTAGACATTATTTCACATTTTTGAATATTTATGTTTGAATAAATTATTTAAAATTTATGTTATACCATGTGCTACTGAAAACAATCATCAATACGTGGCACCCCGATGTTTCCGCCATCGGTTGGGGTGTTACAGATTGGTATCAGAGCCTTGGTTATAGGGAATTAGGTTATTAGAAATAATCTAGACTATAACCTTAGGGACTAAAACAGTACTTGCTTCTCCTACTTGTAACCCTAATTGCTTCCCTAATCCTATCCTTATCCTATGCCTTAAACCTACATGTGACTACTCTTAATTGTCTGCTGCAATCCTGATCCACCATTAGATTAATAGGACAAAATCCTCAGGTTTAACCTGAACCCCCTTGAGATCCCGTCGAAGTTCTAGATTTTAATAACGAACACATGCAATCTGGAAGGGTGAACGCCTGTATTCTGAGTCTTCTGTCTAGGCTGGCATTGCGCATATATCCCAATCAGACGAGGGACCCGGATGCCTACCTGGGAATTCTCGGGATGAGTGTTCACTTATAGGCTAAAGCATGTCTTCATATGTTATTAGAATTTAGAATCTTTGATAAGTCAACGTTTTCGTTTATTCGTTTTAATTAATGAATAAATGATTACATTCCTTATATAAACTCTCATTCATTTCATTGTGTCTATTACAGATCATGCCTCCTCGTCGCAGCACTCGCAACAGCACTGGTGAGAACCACGATGAAGGTAGTGACAACCATGGTCATGAACAAGGTCCTGGTCACAACACTAATGGGGTCGATGCTCAACTGGCTGCGATCATTTCTCAACAAATGGCGCAGCAAATCGCAACTCTGGTTCCCAATTTACTTGCTCAGGTCATCCAATTGAACGGCAACGGGAATGGTCACAACAATGGGAACGGAAATGGCAATGGTAATGGACCCCAAGCTTGCACCCTTAAACATTTCAACTCTTGTAACCCTCCAAAGTTCAGCGGTGAAGAAGGAGCTACTGGACTTCTCCAATGGTTTGAGGGTATTGAAAATACCTTCATCAACAGTGAGTGCCCCAACAACTTCAAGGTTCGTTACGCCATGAGTGTTCTCCATAAACGAGCACTCACTTGGTGGAATGAAGAAAAGCGTACTCGTGGGGCCGAGGTTGCTCTTGCTATGACATGGGACCAGGTCAAAGAGATCATGAAAGAGGAGTTCTGTCCTCGCAATGAAGTTAAAAAGCTCGAGGATGAGTTCCACACCTTAGCTCAAGATAGTGGGGAAAACCTCGCCTACAACACCCGCTTTCATGAGCTTAGTTTATTGTTGCCACACAAGGTTACTCCTCTGTCGGTAGCCATCGAGAAGTACATCGGTGGTCTGCCCATGCAAATCCAGGACACCGTTTGGGGTAGAAATCCTGCAACTCTGGAAGAGGCCAAACGTCTTGCGGCCACTCTTACTGATAATCATGTGAAGAACGGTACTCTGGTTCGCAAGGGCACCAAGAAGACTGTTGCCAAAGATACTCCACAGCCTGCAATTGAAGTCAAGCCTGAGACCTCAAGCAACAAAAAGCGCAAGGCTAGAAACTATATGGTTGCTGCTACTCCACCTGCTGCCCAAAACCCAGCCAAGAAACCATACACCGGACCTCACCCTTTGTGCAACACCTGCAAGTACCACCATCCCACACAGGTGCCATGTCGATTTTGTACTAAGTGTCAAAGATATGGTCACCTGGTGAACGTCTGTCGATCTCCTGCTGCCCAAGACAACAACAACCCAGCTCCCAACCAACAAAACAACAGGCCTACTCGTGGTCAATGCTACGAGTGTGGTAACCCTAATCACTACATCAACAACTGCCCTAACCGTAACCGTAATCAAAACCAAAATCAGAACCAAAACCAAAACCAGAACCGCAACCAGAACCAAGGTGCTCGAGGTCGCGCCTACAATCTCAACGCTAACCAGGCTCGTGACAACAACGAAGTGGTGAATGGTACGTTTCTCATTAATAACCACTATGCATCCATATTATTTGATTCAGGAGCTGATAAGTCATTCGTGTCACTGAAGTTCGAACCTTTACTTAACTTACCCCACACTAATCTAGAAGACCCTTTCGTGGTAGAGGTAGCTAACGGGAAGTCTATTTCGATCGGCTCTATTATTCGTAACTGCTTGTTGAATCTCGATGATCATACTTTCCCTATCGATCTCATCCCCATGCATCTTGGTAGTTTTGATATTATAGTAGGCATGGACTGGTTGTCAACTCATCGTGCCGAAATTCTGTGCTTCGAGAAAGTCATACGCATACCTCTCGAATCGGGTGAGATTTTGAAGATCTATGGTGAGAAACCCTGTGGTGAGCTTAAGCTTATGTCTTGTACTACTGCCCAAAAGTACTTACGAAAGGGGTATACAGCCTTCTTAGCTAACGTGATAGAGAAGAAGGACAAAGGCAAAAGTATCCAAGACATTCCTATTATTCGAGACTATCCTGAAGTCTTTCCAGAGGATTTACCTGGTTTGCCTCCTGCTCGACAAGTGGAGTTTCGTATTGATCTTGTTCCTGGTGCTAATCCTATTGCTAAAGCTCCTTATCGTCTTGCACCCTCTGAGATGCAAGAACTTGCTAGTCAATTACAGGAACTTTCTGACAAAGGGTTCATTCGCCCTAGTTCTTCTCCATGGGGAGCCCCTGTCTTATTCGTTAAAAAGAAGGATGGTTCTCTTCGGATGTGTATTGACTACCGTGAACTCAACAAACTCACCATCAAGAATCGTTATCCACTTCCTAGGATTGACGATCTCTTCGATCAACTTCAAGGAGCAACCCACTTCTCGAAGATTGATCTCCGTTCTGGTTATCATCAGCTTAGAGTCCACGATGAAGATATTCCCAAGAAAGCTTTTCGCACTCGCTACGGTCGCTATGAATTCATGGTTATGCCTTTCGGTTTGACCAATGCTCCCGCAGTATTTATGGATTTAATGAATCGGGTTTGCAGACCCTATCTCGACAAATTCGTGATCGTTTTCATCGATGATATTTTGATTTACTCTAAGTCAAAACCCGATCACGAGCAACATCTTCACTCTATCTTGAGTCTCCTAAAGAAAGAACAACTGTACGCCAAGTTCTCCAAATGTGAATTTTGGCTTAAGGAAGTTCAATTTTTGGGACATGTCATTGATATGAACGGGATTCATGTTGATCCTGCAAAGATCGAAGCTGTGAAAAATTGGAGTGTTCCTACCACTCCAACAGAAGTCCGTTCTTTTCTTGGGTTGGCTGGTTATTATCGTCGATTCATCGCCAATTTCTCCAAGATCGCTGTTCCTCTCACTACCTTAACTCACAAGGGTAAACCCTATGAGTGGGGACCTAAGCAAGAGGAAGCATTTGAAACTCTTAAGCTGAAACTTTGTGAAGCTCCTGTCTTATCTCTACCTGATGGTAATGATGATTTCGTGGTCTACTGTGATGCATCGAACCAAGGTCTTGGTTGTGTTCTCATGCAACGAGGAAAGGTTATTGCTTATGCGTCTCGACAACTCAAGACTCACGAGAAAAATTATACCACCCATGATCTTGAATTGGGTGCTGTTGTCTTTGCACTCAAGATTTGGAGACATTATCTTTATGGGACCAAATGTGTGGTGTTCACGGACCACAAAAGTCTCCAACATGTCTTCGATCAAAAGAATCTTAACATGAGGCAACGACGTTGGGTTGAATTACTTAACGACTATGATTGCGAAATTCGCTACCATCCTGGCAAAGCGAATGTTGTGGCCGACGCACTTAGTCGTAAAGAGCGTGTCAAACTCCAATGTGCGAGAGTTCGTACTGATCTTCAAGATCGCATTCTCCAGGCTCAACACACCTCAGTCACCCAAGGTAACATGTACGATGAAATGTCTTGTGGTGCTGAAACTCAACTCGAAACCAAACCCGATGGTCTCCTTTATTTCCTTAACCGACTGTGGATTCCCGACCGTGATGATCTTCGTACTTTTCTCATGAACGAGGCTCATAAGTCTCGTTATTCTATTCATCCTGGAGCTGACAAGATGTACCAAGATCTTCGTTATTCTTATTGGTGGCCTGGTATGAAGAAAGACATTGCTCTTTTCGTTGCAAAATGCCTCACTTGCTCCAAGGTTAAGGCTGAACATCAACGACCATCTGGTATGCTCGAACAACCAGAGATTCCTGTCTGGAAATGGGAGAGCATAGCTATGGATTTCATCACCAAACTCCCTCGCACACCCAAAGGTTTTGACAGTATTTGGGTAATCGTCGATCGTTTGACCAAGTCAGCTCACTTTCTACCTATTCGTGAGAAGTATTCTGTGGAAAGGTTGGCAAAGATGTACGTAAGTGAAATCGTATGTCGTCACGGTATACCTTTGGACATTATTTCTGATCGCGATGGTCGTTTCACCTCTCACTTTTGGGGATCTCTGCAAGATGCTTTGGGTACTAAGTTGAACCTGAGCACTGCTTATCACCCTCAGACGGATGGTCAGACTGAACGAACCATCCAGACACTTGAGGACATGCTCAGGGCATGTGTCATCGATTTTGGTGGCGCATGGGATTCTCATCTTCCTTTGGTTGAGTTTTCATACAACAACAGTTATCACGCCAGCATTAACATGGCTCCTTTTGAGGCACTCTATGGTCGGAAATGTCGTTCTCCTGTCTGTTGGACTGAGGTTGGTGAAGCTCGTATTACTGGACCCGAACTAATCCAGGAAACCACAGACAAAATCCAGCTTATTCAGGATAATCTTCTCAAGGCTCGAAGTCGCCAAAAGAGTTATGCTGATAAACGTCGTAAACCCTTGGAATTTCAGGTTGGGGACCTTGTGCTACTTAAGGTATCCCCTTGGAAAGGAGTTATTCGTTTCGGTAGAAAGGGAAAGCTAGCTCCTCGATACGTAGGCCCCTTCAAAATTCTTGACAGAGTTGGAAAAGTGGCTTACAAGCTTGATCTTCCACCTGAGCTAAGCAATGTTCATCCGACCTTCCATGTTTCGAATCTCAAGAAATGCTTAGCAGATGAGAACCTTCATGTTCCTCTTGAGGATGTGCAAATCGATGAAAGCATGCACATTATCGAGAAACCCGTCGAGATTGTTGACACTGGAGTCAAGAAACTCAAGCGCAGTCGTATTCCGATCGTTAAGGTTCGTTGGGAATCTAAACGAGGCCCAGAGTTCACTTGGGAACGTAAAGACCAGATGAAGTCGAAGTATCCGCATCTTTTCCCACCAGACTCTCCAACTCCAACTTCGGGACGAAGTTCCTAAAAGTAGGGGAGACTGTAACATTACGCAATTAATACTTGTACGTTACACGCTCATCAATAATAAAACGTCAAGTTTTCATTTGTATATTCGCATTTATTTATTTTGTCGCGTTTATGGAACCCTAATATGATATATATATTATAATATACTTTATGTGTGTTGGATTGTATTAAATCAAAAAAAATAATAAAAATCTGCTCTGACCGGGGTTCGAACCCGCGCCAGAGCCACACATGCTCACATACTTAACCAACCGGGCTGGACTATCATCTTGTGATAAACCCGGACTCATTATAATTTTATACACACATTAAAACTCCCACAGTTGACAAGGAAAGTCAACTGTGGGATAGCTTGGTGAGCAATCCATAGAATTAACGTATGATTGAGCTATTGTTGGTAAATTCGTGCAATAACCGGCCAAATCCAACGCGTTTACACGTCAATAACACATCAATTGTTGACTTTTTATTCAATTATACGCGTAGCATTCAATTGAAGGTCAAACCTTCCAATTAACCCTAACCCTAATCATCAGTATAAATTGAGGGTCTGCGAAGCTTAACAACTCGCTCACAATACTCTCTCAACCTCCAATTTTCTCTATTACACTCTGAAATTGATTAGCGAGTTCGTTGTTTGACTTTCTCTTTGACCCGTCTGTTATCATCAATTCTACACTGTGAGTACGATTATGTTTGTGGGTTTTATTCATCGGCATTCAAGCAACAATAGCCCTAACATTAATCGGGCTATGGTTGCCTGAATCATTCAATTAAAATTCTAGGGTTCATCGTGTTATTAATTGGGGATAAACCTGGAATTCGCTATTGTATTTATTTATTTTGAAACCAGAATCATCACAACCACCGGCCTAGGCCAAGTGGTTGTGACTCTGGCCCTCCACAGAGGTCACCCGGGTTCGAGTCCCGGCTCTGACCGGTTTTTGTTCTTTTCTTTTCTTTTCTTTTTTTTGAACCACAATTACATTATATATATATATTAAATCCTTTTAATCTTTTAAATTCTTTTTAAAATACCAAAACCATTTTATAAATTCTAAAAAAATTATAATTGTTTAATCTGATATAGAAGTTTTTATTTGTAATTTTTATTTTTCAGAAATTCATTTATTTAATAATTATAATAATTAAATCATTTTTATACTATTATATTTATAAAAATCCATTTATATATCAAAACAGTTTTATTAAATTCCCCAAAAATTATCCTAACTTTTTATAAAGTTAAACTTTACTGAAATAATTTTTAATTCAGTAAAATCATTTATTTTATATTTTTAATCAATTTTTGTTAGATTTAATCATAATTAATTCATAATAAATCCAATTTTCATCATTTTTGCACCAAAATTTTATACAAATTATTTTTAATTATTTAGAACAGAAATATGATTTTTAAAATAAGAATTCTTTAATTTTAGTATTTTTGAATATTAAAGTTAATAATTGGCTATTTATAAATAAATAGATTTAAAAATCTATTTTAAATGAAATAATTTTATAAAAATTATTTTATTGCTTCAAACACTTTAATGTGTACATTCAAAATCCAAATTTTATAAAAAGACTATCTTTCATTAATTATCCAATTTTCCTTTATTAATTAAGCATTTTAATTTAAATTTCAACAATTGATTATCCCCAAATCGAAACCCTAGGATACACATATTAGTTAATTAGACTTAGACTTATTACATATTACCTTATTATAGGGTGATATTTGGAAATCACTTTGGGCAACACAATTATCATATCTTTTCAACAAGTTAACATTTGCTAAGGTGAGTTTACATAGCCCCTTTTATTTATCACCATTTTTGGGGTGAAACATGTTATAACATTTTCATTGCAATTCAATCACCAATGTGTCTATGTGTTTTCTATGTTGCATTATGTCTTGAGCATGATTAGAGTAAGCACCATTCTAGCATAATCATTAACATTGATCAGCCGACGGTATACATTGATAGATCTATTGGACTGACAATCCCACCCGGATACGTGCCTCCTACAAAGGTTACGTGGGTGTTTGTTATCGCATAACATATTCATTGGGACCATAAGTGTATGGTATGTATCATTTTATAACAGTCAACAGGGTTGATTATGCACTCGATTTATTTCTAATATGTTCTCACATATGGGCTAGATTAACATGACACATGAATTGCACATCATTTTTATTCAATTATCAAAAACCTATGTAATTCTCACCAACTTATGTTGACCCAAAATACTTTCAAAATTAACATGTTTCAGGTAACAATGAAGCTGAGGCTTGAGTTAGCATGAGGATATTACTTGAAGTTTATTTGAAGTCATTGAAGTTGTTATTTGAGTTTATGTATTTGAATTCTTAGACATTATTTCACATTTTTTAATATTTATGTTTGAATAAATTATTTAAAATTTATGTTATACCATGTGCTACTGAAAACAATCATCAATACGTGGCACCCCGATGTTTCCGCCATCGGTTGGGGTGTTACATTTAGGGTGTGGGTTCCACTTGATTCTTAAAGACAACCAAGATTTGCATCTTAAAAGATGAAAAATGTTGTATGCATTCATCTTATTACATTTTACAACTGAAGTAACCAATATCTCAAATCATATATGGGTAATGAGTGTCTTCTTAATTATTGAAATTCATATGTGTTGCAGGTTTGGTAGATTTTGTTGATAACAACTGTAAACTCTTATCTGTGTGTTGAGTGTATTATTACTCAGTTGGGTAAGCCTACACTTCACTTATCACATTCTTGCCATCTATTTTTTTCAATTTAAAACTAATATTATGTTACTAAATATCATAATATTATTTAGGTCCTATGGATACAAGTAAGCAGATCAAGGTCCTGCTTCTAATGGTTAAACCGACAACTTTTATTGCAGCTGTCATGATGGGAATGTATGTTTTACTGAATCCCTACATATTCATATGTTTTTGTTCCTCTTTTACTTATTCTTATTATAGGTGCATGTTTTGATGATTTAGAGAATAAAACCGAGAATATTTTTATTTATGTTCCCACTCGTCCAAACCAAAATAACATAACTGGAATGTGTATATTTAGCAGTACACCATCATCTAATTTGAAGTGTAGATGAGTGTATATATTATGTGTGTGATCACCAAACTTCCATAGGAAGTTATTTTAATAATAATATATTTAGCAGCAGTACACCATCATCTTTTTTTTTTGATAAAAAAGATACAGAATGTGTGATTCGTAGCGTATTAGGCAGTTAGACACTATGGTAACAGTCGAAATGGTTTATATTTCTTTGTTCAGATTGTATATAATTGATGTTATAGTTGTGATGATAATTCGTGATTTGAGTTTTGTTTTAGATTTAAGTTTATGTCCTTACTTTAGTTTATGTAGTGGTATTCAATTGTAATTATTAGTGGGTAATATAGGAATCAAATCCATAGGGGACCAATATAATTGAGATGGTAGCATCTTAGGCGGTTAGAGGATACGGTAACAGTCGAAATGTTTTATATTTCTTTGTTCAGATTGTAGATAATTGATGTTATAGTTGTGATGACAATTCGTGATTTGAGTTTTGTTTTAGATTTAAGTTTATGTCCTTACTTTAGTTTGTGTAGTGCATAGTATTCTATTGTAATTAATAGTGGCTAATATAGGAATCAAATCCATTGGGGACCAAATATAATTGAGATGGTGGCATCTTAGGCGGTTAGAGGATACGGTAATAATCGAAATGATTTTTATTTTTTTGTTTAGATTGTAGATAATTGATGTTATAGTTGTGATGACAATTTGTGATTTGAGTTTTTTTTAATCATTTTTTAGTAAGTCATATTAAAATTTTCAACCTCGGGACATTCCCGGAGTAATTAGCTAGTTTATTATATTATAAAATATGGAGTTAAATGCCATTTTCGTCCCTGAGGTTTGGCCAATTTTTCAAGTTTCATCCAAAAGTTTATTTTTTTCGTCTGAATCCAAAAGTTTTCAATATCTTGCTGTTTCCATCCGACTCGTTAAGTCCATCCATTTTTCTGTTAACTTTTGGTTAAAAGACCAAAAATACCCTTGTCTTATAATAAAATTATAATAAAATTATTGTTTTATTTAACAATACCATCAAAGTTAAATACCATATCCATATCTAGAGTTTCATATCCAAATTCCAAACCATCCAGAGTTAAATACATCAAAGACCACCATCTCCACCTTCTCCATCCAACCTCCACCTTTTCCACCGTCGCCATCCAAACACCACGACACCATCAATAACCGCCTCATCCATAACCACCGCCTCCTCCATGATCACCATCTTCTTCTTCAACAAACACCATCAATAACCGCCTCCTCCAATTACGCTGCTTCTGTTGTTGTGGTAGTTGTTGTTCACCTTACATTGATGAACTTGAATTTATTGTAGAGAAAAAGAAGATCGTTGGGGGGTTTATTGTTGTTGTTGTTGTTGTTGTTGTTGCTGCTGCTGCTGTTGTTCTTTTTTAACCCCCTTTGCTATGTTCAATGGGTATTGTTAGGACAAAAAGGATTGGTGAAACCACTTTTGCAAACCTTAGTCTAATTCACTTCTGTCAAAATATTCTAAGTATAGAACTACTGAAGAATGAAGATCAAAATGCTGAAGAAGAGATTACACAAGTACTGAAGAAGAAAAGTCATCAGAAGTTCTGAAGTCCAAACCAGACATATCTACTAAAGAGCTACTGAAGACAAACTACACATCAGTAGTTTGTCATTCATCAGTACTTATGAGAAGATCTTTTCCACCGCCTTTTGTATCAGTAGTTTATTAGTTTAGTATTACTTTTACTTTTTGTACAAGTTCCAAGATTGCAACTTGTCTCTGAACTTGCTTTTTGGCAAGGTTCATGTATTTGTAAGGTCTATAAATAGATGGGTTCATCCCTCTGTTTTAGACATTGATTTTAATACAGAAATCCTTCAAAGCTTATCATTGTTATTACCATTTCATTTACTGAGAATCTGTTTAAGTGTTCATTCTCATTCATTGCTTAGATTCTCATTAAATACTTATCTTTAGTTTTATCAAACGTCCAGGGGGAGTAATAACTCCTGTTGATAAGTGTAGTTTTAAACTCATATCATTCCGCTATGCTATCACTGATTAAGAACTTGCTAAACACCTAAGTGTTCACTAGCAAGTTCATACAAAGAGCAATACTGATCCAACAATTGGTATCAGAGCACTGGTTTATCTGATCACATATCAATCTAACACATTGAGAATCAGACACAGGCTCTTATTGATATTCAATAAAGGATTATAAGCTCACTTTTATCAACATCCATCACTTTAAGAGATATTTGACAAATCAATACTCTTTAAAATGGATCCTCATAATACTGGTTCTGCCAATAAACCTGCTATGCTAGTAAGGAATGAATATAACATCTGGTAAAGGAGAATGGCACATACCTTATCACAGACCAACACAGGTTGCTGGAAATCTGTGATATATGGTCCTCATAAACCAGTAAATATCAATCTTTAAACTAAAGAAGAAATTCCAAAAGACCCAAAAGACTATACAGATGATGATTTCCTAAAACTTGAGCTTGATGCTAAAGCTTTCTCTATGTTGGCAATGGCACTCCCAAATGAGATCTACTCTGGCCTATTACATTGTGATAGTGCCAAAGAGCTTTGGGACTGTAACACCCCAACCGATGGCGGAAACATCGGGATGTCACGTATTAATGATTGTTCAGTAGCTCATGGTGAATAATGAATTTCATTAAATGATTTAAATAAATTACATACAATTGTTCTACAAGAATCGTACATCAAAATGAATAATACTATGCACACATCTTCAAGCATTAACTCAAATCTTCAAGCAAGTACAACCTGAAACATGTTAAGTTTGAAAATATTTTGGGTCAACAAAAGTTGGTGAGAATACATAGGTTTTTGAATATAATTGATAACAATAGTTTGTACAACAATCACAGTTGTATGATGATAGAGTATGAGTCCGACATGTAACAATGCGTCTTTGTACAATCAAACCTTGTGTTGACTGATGACTAACTCGCAAGTTAGTTAAATGTTGTTACTGTTATCGATCATCCCTGAATTTATGCGGGGGATGGGTTTGTCAGACCTATAGCGCTATAATCTAAACAGGCAGCTTGATCAATGTTAATGATTGTACTGTGTCTTTTTGTTACAGTCAAATGATAGAATGAGTAAATGATAGTGAATAAAATGTTTATAATTGAATCACAAGTTTCAACAATGTAAGAATGAGTAAATGATAGTACATAAAATGTTTAAACATGTTTCACCCCAAAATGTAAAACAGAAAAAGGGGCTATGTAAATTCACCTTAGCAAAATGTTATGTCTCGTGAAAATAGAATATGTATTGCCCAACGATGTCAAGTATTACCCTATAATTAAGGTAATAAATATGTCTAAGTCTATCTAGTCTACAAACATATATTCTAGGGCTTCGAATTGGGGATAAGTGCTTGTTTGATTAATAATTAAAATGTTTGATAATTGAGAGAAATTTGATAAATAAATAAACAAAAGTCTTTTTATAAAATTTGAATCAAAGATGGTCACAATAATGAGTTTAAAGTATAAAAATAATTTTTATAAAATTATTTTCTTAAAAAATAGAATATTAAATCTATTTATTTCAAATTTTCAAATTATAACTTTAATATTTAAAAATATTAAAATTAAATAATTATCAAATTAAAAATTATATTTCTGTTCCAAATAAATAGAAATAATTTATATAAAATTTTGGTGCAAAAATATTGAAAAATGAATTTATTATGATTTATTTATGATTAAAACTAACAAAAATTGATTAAAAATATTAAATAAATGATTTTTCAGAAATAAAAATCATTTCTGAAAAGCTTAATGTTATAAAAACTCAGAATAAATTTTGTGGAAATTTATATAATCGTTTTGATATTTTTATAGAATTTTATAAATAAAATTGAATAAACTTGAATTATTTATTATATGTATTAAATAAATAAATTTTTGAAAACTAAAAATTGTATGTTAAACTTTTTCACTAGATTAACATAATATAATTTTTGTAGAATTTATAAAATAGTTTTAGTATTTTAAAATGAATTTTAAAATACAAGTAATTATATATAAGCTTTGAATGTTAAAAAAAATATACTTTGTTGATGTCGGGGGTCGAACCCGCGTGGGCCCGCTCTAAAGCACCAGACACAACCACTTGATCTAGATCAGTGGTTGTGTTTGGTTTCTGTTTGTTTTAAATATATGCACATGATCAGAAGTGTTCTTCCCCAAATATAACCAATCGTGCCCTAGCTATTTCGATTGATAGATTCACACAACAATAACCCAATTAATCATAGGGTTATTGTTGTGTGATTGCCGAGGATTAAAACCCATATGAAAAATGTTGCTTACAAACACGATTTCGTACGGATTGCCCAGGCAACAGAAAAGTCAACACGAGCACGAATGCTTCAAATGATGATGCAATAACAAAAATTGGAGGTTGAGAGAGGGTATTCGGCGAGTTGTGAATGATTTGTGATGTCCAATTTATAGGGATAGGCCTTGGATTGCACGATGGAAGGTTTGACCACCTTCATAATAAAAACGCGTAATTAGGCTTAAAATGGAATGCTTTGATTGTATTTCTTTGTATATAATGCGCGTGATTACTTGTCACGAGTTAATTAGTCAATAGTTTATATATATAGGTTTAAATCAAAGTCAATCAAGGCAAAAATGCGGGGGTCGGCTGTTTACACAGCAGCGAACCAGCAGGGGAGGAAGACAGTTCGTTTTAGAAGGTGTTTTATACATTACGTGTTGGGATTAAAACAAGAATGAGCTGTGGCTCAGTTGGTGTAGGCGTGTGTGTTGTGTCTCGTTGGCTCCGGTTCGAACCATGGCGGGAGCATCCCTTTTTTTTTTAAACAGAAAGGAGGAATGGAGAAGGGGGTTGGGCCATGTCTGATGGGCCTTGGGCTTTAGACAAGAGAGGAGTGGGCTGGCTTATTGGGCTAGGTGGTTGGGTTTGAGGTGTTGGGTTGGGTTGTAGATGTTGTTATTATTAACATGATTATTATTATTATTATTATTATTATTATTATTATTATTATTATTATTATTATTATTATTTAAAGTGGTAAATATAAATAATTAGCTAAATAAATGATTAAAAGAATACATATGTTATATCAAGTATATAGTGGGTGAAGTGGTGGTTTTGATTAATTCGGCACTTGGGAAAAGATGCGCGATGTTACAGGGACTGCCTTAAAGAACAGTTTGGAGGAACTGAAGAGGTGATTGCCAACACCAGAGAAATCCTGGCTCAACAATATGAAACTTTTGCTCACATTAATGGGGAAACTTTAACACAACAATTTGAAAGATTCTCCTCATTAATATCTGAGCTAAAATTAAATGGTCAGACCTACACAACTGTATCTATGCTTCATAGGTTTTTAAGGTCTTTACCTGAAAAATGGGAAACATACTCTATAGTCTTAAGATCTTCACCAGACTTTAGCTCCCTCACTCTTATGGGAGATTACTTACTTTGAAAGAGAAATTGATCAAAAGAAAAAGTTACAAAGTTCTGGCAAAACTGCTGATGACTATCTACCAGGTAGTACAACACTATTGGGACAAGACTCACCAACTTGTTCAAATAGTTTTGGATCTTTTGACCATATTGACATAACTGTTGGGATCTCATCTGAAAGATCATTCCCAGGTTATGACAATAATGATTTTAGTCAAACTGCTGATAACATGTGTTTTATCATGGATGATTTAAAAATTTTCAGCAGTGATGACTTAGAAGAAATGGATATTCTACACCAACTGGCCATGTTAAGTTTAAAAACAAATAAATTTTACAAAAGGTCAGGAAGGAAGTTTCCAGGACTCAACAGTTCAACAAAAATTGGTTTTGACAAATCTAAACTTAGATGTCACAAGTGTCAAAACTTGGGACACTTTGCTAGAGAGTGTAGAAGCTCTAGCTTTAACCAATCCCAGTCTGGAAATAATTTTAACCCCAATTATAACAGGAATAATGGAACACAAGAGAGTGCACATTTTGTACAGGCACAAGCTCCATAACACCAATATGTGCCACAAGTACAATATGTACAGATGCCTGCTCAACAGATGCAGAGCCAACAATCAATCCCTCCCTTTCCAGCTGCTCAATCACCTCCACAGACTCAGCAACCCTCACAACAAAGTTTATTTACTTCAGGGTATGTTGACTGGAGCAGTCTTCCTTTTGACACTACTAAGTGTAATCCTGATGCAGACAACAAGATGTTTGACATCAACTAGGGAGAGCCTGACAATGGCAGAAAGAACTTTGCCTTAATGGCATTTGAGGGATGCACCTCAAAATCTGCCTTGTCACAGGTATCTAAAGAATCTTTGACAAAACTTTGTTCAACTTCTTGCAAAGAATCTTTTGCTCTCATAAGAGAGACTAATGTGCACTTACAAGGGAAAGCAAATGACTCTGAGAGAAAATTCACTCTGATGAAATGTGATTTAGAAAGAAAACCTTTTGCAAAAACAAAAGAAGTTTCTAAATTAACTAACACTGCTATTGAAACCCAAGCACAAATTAAAATCATGATAAATGACCTAGGAAATGTCAGACAAGAGCTTGCTGACACCAAGGTCACATGTGAAAAATGGGTTGAATCTTGTAAGGGGCACCAACTATTGCTAAACAAACAAAGTGCTTCAAATGTTAGGTTTGGCATAGGGTACAATCACACTGAAACACCAACAGATTTTTCCCCCAAAACTACTGAAGATGGGAGAAAAATTGTTTCAGGTGAAACTTCTGAAGAGAAAGAATGCACATCTTTTCATGAAAACTTTCTAAAAACTCACAAAGAAAGTTCTTCAGAAGTACTGATTCATTCTGACATTAAGCCATCAGTAGTTTCAACTACATCAGGAGTTGAGAACCTGAAAACTACTGATGACCTAAAACCAACCAATACAGTCAGAAACTTGTCTTTGAAAGAAAAGACAAAAGAATGTGAAATCTGTGGTCTGTTCAACCACAAGACAGAATTTTGTAGATACAGAAAAGGTATTCAGTACAACAAGAAAACTCAACAACTGGTTGTGGGAAAACAAATCAGAAATGATTATGTAGAAACTTTTTCTCCCAGGAAACAACAACCAGTAAAAACCTTTTCTCAGAAAAAGACAAAATCTCAACAAAGATATTTTTCTCAAAATTCTCTTTCAGTAGTTAGACCTAAATCATCAACAGTTTCACAAACTGCTGAGATTAAAGATCTCATGAACATGGTACAACTACTGATGACCAAAGTTGATGGTGGTCCTCAAAAGGATACCACCATTGTTCTTAATGAAAAATCCATTGCCAAAAAGACATGGATTTCTCAACTTGGTCAAGAACAAACTGTAAATGTTCTCAAGAGCAAACCAAAGCCAAACTGGCTTGGGTTCCTAAATCTAACTAATTTGCTATCTTGTGCAGAGAGTTTCCAGAGGCTTAAATAGCATTTGGTATGTAGACAGTGGAGGCTCAATGCACATGACAGGATGCAGATACCTGATAAACAATTTTATCAGTCAAAGAGAAGGATCTATATCCTTTGGGAACAATGCTAAGGGATATGTGCTAGGACATGGCAATGCCTCCTCTGGCAAAATACAGTTCGACAAGGTCAATCTGGTTGAAAACCTTGAGTACAACTTGCTGAGATGTGTCACAAATGCAAGATCATATCACAGAAGGCCAGAAGTTGATAGAGAAGATCATTGAAGATCACACTTGTTGATGGCAAAAGTGGCAATGAGAATGGAAGGGACAAAAGACAAAGTACTGTACGAACACTGCCTGTTTTTTCTCAAAGGCATCAACTTCAGAGACTGATCTCTGGCACAGGATACTTGGCCATGTGAACTTTAAAACCATAAATAAAGTCACAAAAATGGGCTTCGTCAGAGGTCTACCTTTAAAGGTATACCAGTGTCAAGAACATGTGTATCCTGTTTAAAGGAAAACAGCATAAGTCCTCCTATAAGTCTATTGAAGAATAAAAAAACAACTGCATGTCTTCAACAACTCCATATGGACTTATTTGGGCCTGTAAAAATCATGAGCCTTGGTAAGAAGAAGTACTGCTTAGTCATCATTGATGACTATTCAAGATTTACATGGGTATTCTTCTTATTTTTCAAGGATGAGGCTGCTGAAATCATCAAGTTCTTCTTTCTACAAGTAGAGAAACAATATTCTCTATCTGTCAAAGACATTAGAAGTGACAATGGGACAGAGTTCAGGAACAAAACTCTGGATGAATTCGGTTTGTCTAAAGGGATTATTAGACAATTCAGTGTTCCCAGAACTCCTGAACAAAATGGTGTAGTAGAAAGGAAGAACAGAACTTTAATTGAAGGAGCAAGAACAATGTTAGCTGATTCTGGCCTACCATTATACTTTTGGGCAGAAGCAGTTAACACATCATGTTATGTTCACAATAGAGTCCTTGTTGTCAAGAGGCATTCCAAGACTGCCTATGAAGTTCTTCATGGCATGAAGCCCCTTATCTCCTTTTTCAGGGCTTTTGGGTGTCAATGTTTCATTCTAAACATCCAAGACTCTATTTCAAAGTTTGCTGCCAAAGTTGATTCAGGTTACTTTCTTGGTTACTCTTTCACAAGAAAAGCCTACAAGGTTTTTAACTCAAGAACCAGGATAGTAGAAGAAACACTGAATGACAAGTTCAATGAGTCAAAACACACTCTTATTCCAGCACATCCTACTGAACTTTTTGACCTTGACAGCTTCCATTTTGGACCTGAAAAGACTGTTACTTCATCTAAACCTACTTATTATGGTGATCAAAGGTTTGATGATGAGGATCCAACACCATGGACTCCTCAAACAGTCATTAAGTCAACTTCAAAACCATCAGAAGTTTCACAAACTTCTGATTCAACAAATACTGAGGAACAAACTCAAACATCTGCTTCAGCACCTGCAACTACTGAAGACATTGAAACTGCTGAAACAGATATAATAGACCTCAGTGGTTTGTTTGAAGAACATGAGCCACCAACACCTGTCAGTGGTTTACAACAACTGATTGAACACAAAGATCATCCACTTGAACAAATCATGGGTGATATTGCATCAGGTGTTCTACAAGAAACCAGCTTTCCAACTTTTGCTTCTTCTCAGCATTTATTTCTCAGTTGGAACCTAAAAAGTACCAGGAAGCCCTCAAAGACAACAATTGGGTACAAGCAATGCAAGATGAATTACTTCAATTCAACAAGCAACAGGTTTGGGAAATCTGTCCCTTACCACCAAACAAGCAACCAATTGGCACAAGATGGGTTTTCAGGAACAAACAAGATGAAGCTGGTATGATAATAAAGAACAAGGCAAGACTGGTAGTACAAGGTTACTCTCAAGAAGAAGGAATTGATTATGATGAAACCTTTGCTCCAGTTGCAAGGCTTGAAGCCATCAGGTTATTTCTGGCCTATGCCATTTCCAACAAAATAAAAGTTTACTAAATGGATGTTAAAAGTGCATTTTTGTATGGAAAAATAAAAGAGGAAGTGTATGTCTGTCAGCCACCTGGGTTTGAGGATCCTTCTCATCCTGAGTGGGTGTACAAACTAGACAAAGCTCTTTATAGGCTCAAACAGGCTCCAAGGGCCTGGTATGAAACACTTTCTAACTTTCTACTCAAAAATAACTTCACAAGAGGCTCCATTGATAAAACTTCTT